>VAFG01000363.1:55033-128743 GCA_013461545.1 Syncephalastrum contaminatum | reverse complement strand
AAAAAAAAAAAAAAAAAAAAAAAAAGAATTGGCTAGAATTCAATCTCGGACTGTGGCGAAACCTAAATTCATTTTGACACTAGATGGTCGACCTCGACCTGGCCCGCCTGTTTACGAATGCATACCCAAATACACTCGATACCACAATCCAGCAGACGTCTTGTCTGAATAGCACGGACTGTCAGCCGCTCAGCTATATTATCACAGGTGATATTGATGCTATGTGGCTGCGAGACTCGGCGAACCAGCTTTTGCCCTACCTGGAGCACATCAAGACCGATTTCAATCTTAAGCGCCTCTTTCTGGGTGCCATTTACATCCAGGCCCAGTTTATCAATATCGACCCATTTGCCAACGCATTCCACAAACCGCAGTCCATGCAAGGCCAGGACGTATCCAAACGAGAGCTCAAACAAGGAGGTACAAACAGCTGGCGGTAGGGTCGGTAGCCATTGTGGGGGACTCATTGTATTGTATGGGGTAGTGTACGAGAACAAATGGGAAGTCGACTCGCTCGCCTCCTTTCTGAGCCTGTCGACTCAGTACTGGGAGACCACGGGCGATGACTCGTTCACAGGCTCGCACGACTGGATGACCGCGGTTGACAATGTGATCCAGACGCTGCAGCACATGCAGGAACCCACTTTTGACCCTGTCACAGGTCGTCCGCGGCCAGTCTACAATGCCTACACACACTGGACCGACCGTCCGACGGAGACGCAGTTCCTCAATGGCCAAGGCAATCCTGTGAATCGGACGGGTATGATCAAGGTCTTGTTCCGGCCCTCGGACGACGCGACCATTTTTCCCTTTTTCATCCCCGGTAACGCCATGATCTCTGTCGAGCTCGAGCGCGCTTCCAAGCTTGTAGCATTGCGCAACACGACCCAGGCCAAAGTCATGACAGACTTGTCCAGAGAGATTAGAGAGGGTATCTACCAGCATGGAGTGCGCCAACATCCCAAGTACGGAAAGGTGTTTGCATGTAAGTTACCGGAAGCGTACAGGGTGTCAGATGGAGGGACCTCACACGCACGTCCCTTTTTCACCAGATGAGGTGGATGGTTATGGCTCGGCCTTATTTATGGATGACGCCAACGTGCCGTCCCTGCTGTCGCTGAGTCTGCTGGGCTTTGTGGACCAGGATGATCCCATCTACCAGAACACACGACGTCTCGTCCTGTCGCGTGACAATCCGTACTACTTTGACGGCCCTCGCCAGGGTGGCATGGCAGGTATCGGCGGACCTCACGTGGCGATCAATTACCCGTGGCCCATGTCCCAGATCGTGAGGGTATGTCTCTATCTCACACAGACACAAACACTTAAAATAGATTAAACTCAAACTTTTCTGCAGATTCTGTCTTCTTCGGATGATGACGAGATTAAAGAGGCCCTGGAGATGCTCAAGCGGACGACTGACGGCACGGGGTTGATCCACGAGAGTGTCAACATTTATGACGACGGCAAGTGAAAATACTGCATGATTGGGTTGCCTTTTCTTTTTCTTTTAGCTAACCGAATGCTACTACTGCAGGTCACAGTAAATACACGCGTCCGTGGTTTGCATGGGCCAATGCTCTATTTGGACAGGCCATCCTCAAGATCAGCCGCGAGCGGCCCCATCTTATCTTCAAGAAGGAGCATACCTAAATATATATCCATCAATAAATCTGTAATTTATCTGGATCCAGCCAAGTTTTGCTAAGCAGGAGCAGGAGCATCGTGCTTGTCTTTACTGAGAGCATGTTCTTAAGCGGCTGCTTTTTTCAATCGTGGAGCGCATACCTTTGGGCATACCTATTGCAATCTGCAGGGCTCGAAAGGGTGAAAAAGCCATGCGTGTAACGGTTTCCTTGCTATGTCTGAAAATGGCAAGAGACGGGCTCCGTCTGAGCTACGTATTTCTTTTTCTCTGTCCTGCACCGCACTTTTAAGATGGCCACAACAGCATACGGCGTGCCCGAGAAAGATCCAAATCTTGCATGGTCGAATCTGGATCAGCTCGAAGGTGGCATGTTTACCAACTGCGAAGTCATTCTTCTCGAGCGAGGTCTGTAGTCGATTTACAAGATTAGCCCAAGCTCATCCAAGCAGTTGCGTAGACATTGAGCCACCCCGCCCCATACGCTTTGGCTTTATTTATACCTGCCGCGTCGCCGATCGCACCGGTACCTTTGACATGACCTACACGTCCACCGAAGACATTTTCTTTCCCGGCGATATCCTCCACGTCAAAAACGCGTAAGCCTATTCATATGTGCTTTTGCGCTTCTTTTGTCCTCACCGTTCTCCAGCGCGTGCGAACTTAGGCGGGGACGCAAGCTGCTCGTGACACGGCCCAAGAAATCAGACGTCAAACGGGTGGGGTGCGAAACCCTCATCTTTAAAGAAGAACCTGATCTTTCTGCACCACGCATCAGTCCTCAGCATCACCAGCAGCAGCAGCAGCAGCAACAACAACAGCCGAACGTGTCTCTTGACAATGCACGACCCGCTCCTTCAGTAAGAGGCTTTCCTTCGCCGAGAGGTCCCTTTCGAGGTCGCGGATCACCCCGCGGCAGTGGTGGTGGTGGTGGCCCATCCCAACAGCCATCACAACGAGGACATAATCATTTTCGGCCGTATCACCGCGGTGGTCCACCGAGCAATAACCCGGGAGGAGGACGTGGACGTGGACGGGGTCATCGTGGCAACCGAGGCGGTAGTGGTACCAGTGGTGGTGGTGGTGGTGGTGGTGGTGGTTTCCAGCCATGATGATTGTGATTGTGATGGTGATAAGGGGGATCATATGTATATAGTATATTCATTCAATCGAAATCATAATAACAATAGCATAAACAATGAAGACTTTTTCGTTGTTCAGCATAGCAACTGCCCAAGCTTCATGATATTTCTTTTCACCCTTTCTCCTTTGTACGCGTCATGTCCCAGCTGTATCGGAGGTTGCTGCAGAGTGTGCCTACATCGCCCGAGGACCTGGAAAGCCATGTCCAGGAACTAAAATGGACCTTGTTCTCGAATCCATGCCCCAAAGAGGTACATAGTAGTATATGTCATTTTTCTCTCTCTCACTCCATTTTTTAGTGTCGTGGGTTGGTGTGGAAGGTGCTGTTAAACCTCCACCACGTCTCGGCTTCGTGCTATATCAGCCTCGTGCACCGCGGGCCAAGTGCCTTGGACGACAAGATTCGCAGCGACACTTTTCGTACAATGACCACTGACGCGAGCTTTCTCGAGCATGTCTCGGAAGACATGCTCATTCGTGTGCTCAATGCCTTTGTCTGGATCAGCAAACAGAGTAAGAGAGAACTCTGTGTTCTCACGTCGACAGAGGAGAGGTGTTATTAATTTTCTTTGGTAGATTCCAAAACGGGGGATACGTCGGAAGAATTGCAGCTGCGGGCTGTGCTGAAGCGCGGCGCGTGCGTGCCCGAATTGACCTATGTGCAAGGCATGAACGTCCTCGCCGCCCCGTTTTTGATGGTCTTGCCCGAGATGGAGGCCTTTTTCGCCTTTTCCGACTTTATTTGGCGTACCTGCCCTCTGTATGTCCATCCTACCCTGAAAGGCGTTCATTGCGGTATCAAGGTAAGCATCATCACTGTAGGCGTGTGTCTTTTGGAAGCTCACGTTGCACCTTTCTCTTTCCCTTTCCAGCTGGTCGACATGTGTCTCCGTGTTTTGGATCCAGAGCTCTACGGCTATCTCATGGGCAAAGGCCTCTCCGCCAATATGTATGCTTTTCCCTGTAAGTATAGCTCGTTATATGGATTGAAGCGCTCGTTAATCTCTCTATTTAGCTGTCTTGACATTCTCGGCCTGCACCCCGCCCTTACCCCAGCTGTTGCGGCTCTGGGACGTCATGTTTGCTTTCGGTTTCCATCTTAATATCCTCTTTATCGTTGCCCAACTAGCCTTGATACGGGATGACATTATGGCCAGCACCAGGTAAAACAACAAGCCGGGTCCTGCAAAAAAGTTTATCATTCCATGTATTGTCTTGTATGTCTGTCTGTCTGTATAGCCCCGCCAAACTGTTGCGCAAGCTGCCTCCATTAGAAGCAGACATGATCATCAAGCTGGCGGGCGCGTCTTGCAAGAAATTGCCCCGTGAGCTGTATACCCAGCTCGTCCAGCACCTGCACGACGAGAGCGTGGTAGACGCCTTGGTCCAAGTTGGCTCGACCGCATTCGACGGGGGTGGTCGTCAACCCGAGATGCTGCCTGCATTTATGCAAGAAGCACGCAACTTTTCCATGGATTCGATGCGCAAAAAGCGTCAGGTCCGCGGAGACGGCTGCTGATCTTTGATAAACCAATAATATTATTATTGCTATTTGTTGCTTGTGCGGTAGTGTGATTGTGCAACCGAGGCAATTATTTTTAATAACAGAAGAGAGGGAGGGGAAAAAAAAAGAGCGGCAGATCAGGGTGGTATTAAAGATGATTATAATTATTTACACGCATACACAAATGCTTAATTCGAAGTGACAGAGTCATAGGCGGGTAACAAGGACTGTCGAGAGAATCGGTGCGGGATATCGGTCTGGGTGGCTATACTCGAATAGGAGGGGACGCGGTTCAGCTGGGTCAGATAAGTAGTCGAGAGGCTGTTGGCTTCCTCATAAGTGGGCGGAATAACCTGCGCCATTTCTGGCTCAAAGAGGTGTGCCACAATGATGGGTACAGTGGTTTTGACCTCTAAATAAATAAACAAACAAAAGATAGAGTGTCATTATCATACGATCTTCGCCTAGGTCTCTCTACTTTTAACTTACGTGCGGTGGTGCCATCGGGCCGGACAAGCACAAAACTGATCTTGAGCTTATGTCTGACACGGAGCAGCTCTGTATGTGTGTCAGCCACGACGTCCTCGGGTATCTTGAGCTGCTCGGTCTTGAGAATAAGTTCTTGTGAGGCATTATCGCTATTTCTCGGCCCAAAATGGTCGTCCCGCAGGTATGCCAAGGAATGGGAGAAACGGCAGGCGTGGCGGGCTGTCACGAGCGTGACGTAATTTTTAAGCACGCACACAAAGGATTGGACTTTGCAAGTAGTGTGGACCTGCACACCGACGGGCACGACCGCACCGGGCGAGTAGACGTGTTTATCGAGCTGGACGCGGTACGAGAAACACGACGCTGAGCGCGAGCTCGACACGGGCCGCATCAGGTTCGGCGTCGGCTCGACTTCGCGCTGGACGTTGACACTGCGCTTGTAGACAAAGTTGGTTGAAAACGCGGGTCGTTCAGCCACGGCTTTGAGGTGGTAGGCGATCGTGGCACGGTCCTCGTTGAGCGAGGACGGGAGATCGGCCGGGAGGGGCAGCGAGAAGTGATAGAAATGCTTGCCCTTGAGGTGGTGGGCCTTGTTGTATGGCAAGGAAGGCAAAAAGTGCCATTCATGGTGTATCACTTGGCGCTCATCTCGGAAATGCTGGCCTGGCGTGAAAGAGAGATACGCACGTGAGATAGCTTATTTACAGAGGGTAATTTATCTTGATATTATTACCATCCTCGGACCACATCACTTTGGCCCTGCCTTCGAATTTCAGCGTCAGTGCTTTGATACGCAGATCGTTTGGACAGTCCAGCACGACCGTGCCCCTCAGTGTCCCTCCCGGTTCGTCCGCATGCATGTTGTGTACCGTCACAGGACCGTTGTGCCCGAGCGATATTCGCAGGACGTCCTGCTGCGTGGGCTTTTTGAACATTGGATGTTGAGAGACGCTGTAAAAGAGAATCTTGGCAAAGTAGGAAAGTGGAAAAGTGGAGAAAGAAGGAACAATGCCCGTTCTTCACTGGTATATTCAAGTTGAGCTTTTTTTTTTCCACTCCCCAGCACACAGCCAATCCAAAATGGTATATGGTAAAGAGCGAGAGGCATTTTGTTCCAAACTCCGGACACCAACAGCACATGACATAAGAGAAACGGCCTTCCATTTCCGTGGAGAACAAAATAAGAAAATGCTTATCTACCCCACTCTTATTCATTCTTTCTTTTGATTCGTGGAAAGTTCTTTTGATCTGTGATAAACAGCTATAGCGAATCACTGTTAGTCTGGTGTTTGGTCTGTTATACTGGGAAGCTAGGAGAGACAGATTGGCTACTTGCTGCTTGTTTATCTTGAGAAATATATCAGCCCATTATATATTTTATTTCTATTTACCTCTGTAGTCATGGAATGAATGATGCGTGTGCTACATAGTCCCACAGATAGGGATGCTCCAAATTAGAATACATTCAAGATCTATTTCTTCATAGCAGGATATGTGTACGGGGGAAAAAAGTGAAATAGTGGAAGGCGGACCCGATTGGGAAAAGCACCGAATAGAAATATGTCTCTCCTTTCTGACCAATATGAACAGGCCAAGGCAAGAAATGAACAGACCCTTCACGCCATTAGGAAATTAGGTAAGCCATTCCACTTGGCCTGGTTATCAATTTCTAAGCCTTTGATAGAATACGAAGTACGAGACGCAGAAAACGCGATCGCGATCCGAAGACGCCGGCTGGCATGCGTGCGCCAATACCGACACCAGTTGATCCAAGAACGACAACGGCATGAAAGCTACATTGCCTTGCTGAACGACGTTGAGCAACACACGACACCGCCCCACCGACGTCGCGTCAGCAGCGTATTCCACGATCAAGTAGATCAGGTATGCTTGCAACTCGAGCACAGGCTCATGGCCCGTGTGAGTCGCGACACGCAGCCGCTCCAGCAAGATATCAATGACCTCTTGAATTCGCCCGTCGCGTTGGTCAACACCCTCACCCACTTGCTCAGTGTCCAGGCAGACCGTGGTAGTCATCTGAAGACAGCCTCCAAGCACATGCACTTTAGGGAACAGCTCAAAGAACTGGATCAGAAACTCAACAAAACCCCACCGCCTTGGGTGGATCCTACCCGCCATGCTCGCGATCAATTGCGTCGGCGTGTCCATCAGCTCTATCCAGATACCACCATCCGCAATGCCCTCCTGTAAGTCAGGCAGACTTTACCTATCGCGCCCTTTCTGACTGATACATTACGCTCGCCAGACAATCCTACCTGGCCAAGGCAGACCGGCACGCCGCTGAGGCACGCCACCAGGCCATTCAGGATGCCATCCCGCGTTTGGAGCGGAGAGCGGCTCAGAACCAGGATGAGATGGAACTCAAAGCGCTGCGGACCGAGGCGGACCGCATCGCACGTGCTCTGGCCGACAAGCACCGCCGCGTGCAAAAGATGATTTCCACCAACCAGGCCATGCATGACATCCTCGACCCGCCGGACGGCGAGAGCTGTGAGGCGGATGGACGGCATGCCTTGCTGCGGCAACTCGAGCGCGTGTGCGACGACCTGCGCGGGTGCGTCCGCAAGGAGCTCGATGCGTTCTATCAGGTCTCGCTGCGGTCCCAGGGCATGGAGCCCAACACGAGCACCCGCATCGAGCAGATCAAGGATAATCTGAACCCAAGCTATCGTCTGGTAAAATATGCGACATAAAAATGTGAGGAGCAGGACATTCATGAGAACATAGTCTGCGCAGGGCGTGGTCGACTGCTTGGCGGCGCTGCTCATTCGCGCCAATGTCCTTGCGGCCGTATCCCACGACTCACCTGAGACCCGAGCTGAACTCGAAGGAGCAGGTAGGAAACAAAGAAGTATAAAAGCGTCGCTTCTTTACTCACACCCCAGCTTAGCCGCGCGTTGGAAAAAGGTTCTGGACGTGCATCACATCCCCATACCCGAACGCGTCTCTGACGAGAAATCAGACGCGATTGACGCGATTGTCCAATGTGCCGACGCGTTCATTGGTAGGACAGAAGCAAGCAATATCCCGTACAGTACAGCATCTCACTCTCTTTTTCTTTCTTTTCTGGCAGCACACTTTGTGGACAAGAAGGATGATTTCATTTCCAAACACGAGGAACTACTGGCGAGGGAGCTCAACCGATTACAGCACCTGAACACAGACGTCCTGGCCGTGCTGGGCGCCATTGAAGAACGGCAACTGATTGAAAATGGCGAGCTCGGCATGGATTATACCTTTCACGATCGGCCACTCCAGGACTGGATGGTCGCGTTGGAACAGCGGCAGAGCGAAGAATCATAAATAAATACGTTTTCCCTTGAAATTTATATTTGCATGATGAAACAAAAAGAAAAAAAATGTATATCGGCGTGTGTGTGTGCGTGTGCGTGTGTGGAAATAAGAGAAAGAGATGTAAAAAGAAAAAAGAGCTTGGCTTCTCGAATCCTCTTTTTAAAGATGAACGGGATCAAAACTCCAGATACGCGCACGACAATCACCCGACCCAGTCGCAAACAAAGGTCGGCCTTGCGGGCTGACCGCGACAGAAATAACTGAATTCTTGTGGCCTTGGAGCATAAACTGGGTCTGACCCGTCCGGGTATCCCAGAATTGGACACCGCGGTCCTTGGAGCCGGAGATGATCCAGCGCCCGTCGATCGTGCACCCTACCGACAGGACAAAGTCCTTGTGGCCTGTCAGCGTCGCAAGACACGGGTTCTTGGAGCGGTCGTAGCCGCGTGTGCCGAGCTGCCACATTTTGACCGTCTTGTCCAGACTGCCGCTCACCAGCGTGCGCCCGCCTGCCATGAACGCGACCGAGTACACACTGTCTTTATGGCCCTCGAGCCGCTCCAGGAGTTCGCCCGTGTGCGTATCCCAGATTCTCAAGTGCTTGTCGAGCGAGCCCGCCGCAACGAGGCGGCCGTCAGGCGACACCGCGACCGACGTCACGCCGGGGTCTTTCTGGTCTTGGTCGGTGATCGTCAGCGTCTGGGTGCACGTCCCGTCGAGAACGCTCCAGATTCGCACCGAGCGGTCGCCCGAGCCGCTCGCCAGGATGCGCCCGTCCCGGCTAAAGTCAAGGGAGTAGATGTCTTGCTCGTGCCCGGTGAGCCGGCTTTGGATGCGCTTTTTCGCAATGTCCCAAATCTAACATGTGGAGACTGTGAGTACTCATCCTTCCAAGGCCCAATGCCATTTGGACTTGCCCTGATCTGTCTATCCTCAGCACCGGTGGCGAGGAACGCGCCGTCCGGGCTAAAGCACACGGACCGGATGTACAAGTCGCCTTCTTTGGTGACGTTTTCGTCTTGGAGGACGCACACGGTCTGGCTCGTCAGCACGTCGTAGATGTATGCTAGGCGATTGCAGCCCACCGCGAGATACCGGCCGTCCGTGCTAAAGTTGACGCAGCACACGACACTGTCGTGTGTCAAGGTGTGGACTAGGTTGACGTCCAGCTGTCGTGAAACCTTGGGATTGTATCTGTATCACATTCCTATTCAGCAATCGCAGAAAAATAAAGGCATATCCACTTACAGCGCAAACCAGTCTTGGCCCTCGACTTTCATGTTGGGCGGCACATTGTCCGGATCCACGTCGGCCAACGTCCCTCCTCCTCCTCCTCCTCCAGCTCCTCCAGTAGCAGTAGATGTAGTAGTAGTAGTAGTAGTAGTAGTAGGGGTCGATGGCGGACGGTGGGAGGGTGGCGTGGTCGTGGTGGGCTTGCTGATACTATTCGCACGCTTGATGGGGCTGCCTGTGGCATCTGGTCGCGAATAATATCCACCTGCAAATGCGACAGAAAGGCAAGAAATAAAGAAAAAAAAAGTAAAACAAGGACAGAAAAAAAGAGGTTTAAATAGGTGTTGTATATATATTTCACCACCCCGCATCCTCGCTCTCTCACACACGCTCTTTTTTTTTTTTCTACAGTCAGGGAATGTTGTCTAATACTGACCATGGCTGGGTTCGGCACCTTGTCGAGGCTGTGGAGGCGGTGGATAAGGGCCCGGGGCGGGCGAAGCAGGCACGCGACCGCCGTACATGCCTAGAAAACACAGCTGTAAGTATCGACAAGACATGGATCACAGACGAAATCTACCTTGCTGAGCAGGAGGAGGAGGCGGGGGCGCCGCATTCGCAGAGGGAGGCGGAGGCATGCGAGGCGAGCCATAGGCGGCGCCCAGTGGAGGCGGGTGGGGTGGATTACCCGCACCAGCAGAGGCAGCAGCCGAGGTGGGCGGCATGGAGGTGGCAGGCGAGAGCGGGGGCGGGTGGTGGTGATGCGACGGCGACGGGTGTGGAGGATAGCCGATGGGTGGATAGGACTGTTCTACCCGCTGCGATGAAGAAGGTGGTGGTGGAGCGAGCGCAGGGGGCGGAGGCGGAGGAGGAGGCGCATTGCCGTTGAAATACGACGAAGAGGGGCCGTTGGGTGCGGACGTGGGCGGGGCAGGCAGCGAAGGATGGTGGGGCAGGTGGCTGTGGTTGGGTATGGCCGGCAAAGGCGTGCTGGACGAATGGCCGTTGGTATTACCGTTGGAAGCAGACGGGGTGGTATTGATCGACGGGGGACGATACGACGAGGGAGGAGCAGGCGGGATGGAGGGAGGCCCGGCTACAGGCGCCGGTGTGGTATTACTGCTCGACGATCGAGACGCTCCATGATGCGCGGCGACGGCTGCTCGTCCTTGCGCCTGTTCCAGCTGTTGTCGAAGGCTTACAATTTCCTCTTCGTACCTGAAATATGCAATCCAATACAATGTCAAAACGATAAAGATCTTTTTCCTTCAATACACGTACTTGCTCTTTATATTTTGCTGGACTCTCTCCAGGTCCAGGAGACTTTGCTGAAAGTTGTTCATTTCCTGTACCTGGGCGTTGACTTTTTTTTTTATTTTTATTTTATTTTGCCTGGTGTCAACACTCTTCTTCTGATTCACGATTTGCGTCATCCGCAATGAGGTTTTTACCTTTATGCTCAAAATCGTCACGCTGGGTCCGGCAGACGTACACCTCCTGCGCCAGCTGATCAAACTCGACACGGATGGCTTCAAGCATCTCAATAATGCGGGATTGGGGCATAGGCGGGGGTGGGGGTGGTGGTGCCATGGGCCTGTTGTAAACTGACATGATCTCGGGCGGATGACGCGTTGCAAATATAACGGGGATTGACAGGTGCGTCGCGTAACAAAGAGACGGCTTTTGTGTTTATGAAAAGCAAGACACACAGTATATGGAAGAGGATAAGGAGAAGGGGCGGGCGGGGGGGACGAAAGATGCAAGAAAATAAGCAAGTGGACAAAAAAAAAAAAGAAAAGAAAAGAGAAATGGGGTTTTTGTCAGGAGAACGGACAAGAGAACAAATAGACAGGTAAGGTTGGGATGATGTGCATGTGTCTTTGGAGCCCCGAACGGCACAAGTGATGTTACAGAGATGCACCTTGGATATGGATAGGTCACGTGGTACTTCCAACGGTTCGGATCCGAGCCGGTGTTCCGGTCGATCAACTGTGCTTCTTGCCTTTATGCTTCTTTTGATTCTGATTGGTTTGTGAACCTTTCTGCTGCTTTTGTGGCTGCTTCTGCTTCTGCTGCTTCTGCTGCTGTTGCTGCTCCTGGGGCTGGGAATGAGCAGAGTGATGGTTACCACTCATGTCGATGCCTCGCTTGCTCCAGAACGATTTACCGTACGTCACCAACTAGCCAAGTCGCATTCAGTATATCAACAGCCAAGGGATCTTTCCATCTTTTTTACTGTACCAGCTCTTCGCCTTTCTTGATCTTGACGTTATTCTGGACGAAAATGCCGATACGAATGCGACGCGTCGACTCATCAAGGTAGTTGAGGAAGCACACATTCGGGCCAGGGCCAATGCCGCGAAAGTCGTTGCAGAAGCGGGCTTCGTTACCAGCCTTGTTCGCATCAATGGAGAGGTCATTGTTGCCGAAACTCAAGACGTAATCCGACTCGGGGTCATAGCCTTTGTACTCGACAAAACCGAGGTAGTCCAGCACGAGCTGCTTTGGTTGGAGGGTCTGCGCCGCATACAAACCATAGGCACCGCAGCACGGGTGGCTGGGATCGACAATCCGTTTGATCTTGATGTTGCGCCTCTGATCCTTGATGGCGGGAAATGCGTTGCCAAACACATTGACATTGTCGCTCAAGAAGCGTTCAGTCTGCAAGGCGAGGGTGGCTGCGGCTGCAGGACTGCCCTTCTTGGCCGCAGGCGGATCAAAGCACAGTCGAATGTCCTCGGGCACATTGGGCGACCAGACCAGCTTGTCAATGTACTGGACCTTGGGATCCCAGCCAGAAGGTGGCTGCAGCACCTTGGCTTCTTTGTACATTCAAAATGAACCCCACCCAGAAGTAAGAAAAAAATGCTTGCGGGCTTTTGTGCTGTTCATTGCCTAATACGGTAACCGTACAGAACAGAAAATGAAGAGAAAAAAAGGACATTAAAGTTTGCAGGAAATTCTTTATCAAAAAGAAACTCTATACAGTTAATACAATAGGACAAGAGAGAGAGAGAGAGAGAGAGATGCGGGAGAGGAGGGAGGATAGGCGTATGTATATGTGGGAGACAACGTCAATTAGGGGCAAAAAGTGACGGTGTACTTGTTCGCGGAACAGCCAAAGGTGCTCTTGGCATCGTCGTAGGCGTAGCTGTACGCATCCGGGCAAGCCGACTTGAAGCGATCTGCATACCGGCTCGCTTTGCACGTGTCCTCCGTAAAGCTTCCCGTGCAGCAGTACTTGTCAGACTTGAAAGCGTTGCATGCGCTGTTGCAGGCACCCGAGGACGTCTTGAGTTCCTTTGGGCACGACGGCAACGAAGCGCAAGTCGGCGCGCCGCAATCGTAGCCCGAGCCACTCTTGCCCTCGGGCTCGATCCGCATTGGATGGTTGAAGCCATCGACAAAGGAAATGTCATAGTAGTCAATGCCAGACGCACCCTTGAAGAGAAACTCGGCCAGCGAGGCCGGCCCGCCGTATTGGTCGCAGCCCTCTTCGCCATCTTCGCAGCCCCAGAACCGGCCGGCCCAGTTGCTCGAAACGTGGTACTGATTCGACCCGCCTGCGGACAAGGATTGAGACTTGATGGACTGACCGGCACCGTTGTCGAGCTTAAAAATGTTGAGTTTCTTGCTGCACCTGTTCTTGACCGTGATGGTCACACCGGACGATGCAGGCGCGGCCTGAGTGGCGCTGATGCCTGCAGCAGCAAGGAGGGCAGCGATCTTGAGAAAGGAGTACATATTACGATAAAAAGGGATAATCAAGGAGGGAAACGAAGAAAGGTATGGGAGCGTTATAAGAAAGGAGTGAATGTGTTATGTGTGTTTACGATTAATATCAGGAGGGCGATAATGAATTGCCTATATCCAAAGAAAAGGCACGCATTTATATATACGACTTGTTGCATGCAATTCCACAAATTCAGGCACTTTCGCGCGTGCGAGCCAATCAGATGACGATGCTTGACAAGTCGAACGTGCACAGGGCAAGTTTCGGATGGCATTCCGGCTCAACCGAAAATTCGAGCCTCCGATGGAAAGCAAGGATTTTTACCTGACACAAAGCACGTTTACTTGGAACCAATTATTTTTTCATAAAGCACCATTTAATTTGAAAGAAACCACTTTATGGACATATTGGAGACATAGATGTGATACACAGCCAGCAAAAAACGAGAAGAAAATAACGAACGGAAACAAATGATGAAAGAGTGGAAGATCAGGAGCACATAGACATGGAAACGAGAGCGGAATAATGTGCACATAAGGAAACAAAATAAGAAACGACTGGAGGGGTGAAAAAGAAAGAAAATCAAAGATGACGGACAAAGTACGAATGTGACAGAAGAAGCAGCAGCAACAAAATTAGAGCGCGGTCTCATGCTTCAATGAATATAACGGAGACGATGACGGAAATGGCCACAGGGTCATCCTGTTAGAGGCGGGAGAGGATGTGTGACCATTAGCGTTGTTCTGTGGTCAAGCCATAATGATGCTGGACGCAGCTCAGCAGCTGATGCGGGATGTCAACATCTGTCGTTCCATCTGATACCAGAGCGGTGGGGAGCGGGGCACAAGGCGGGGCGTGGGGGGGGGGTTGGTGAATAGATAGGCTGGCAACATAAAGAGAGCTTAATCGGTTTCGAGAAAAATGCTAAAAAGAATCGTTGACATCATGTCGCGTACCCGATTAGAGATCAAAATGGAAATTTTCGATTCTGTTCGAGCGTACCTTTTTTTTTTTGATACGCGCGGACTTAATGGCCGCCACCTTGGTCGTGATGAGCTCTGCCGGTCTTGCGTTTATTGTTGGAGAGAGCGGGGCACCGGTACTGGTGCCGTACCAGTGAGTCTGAACGGGTATAGGGCCGTCCGCATAACCGACAGGAGGGCCCTGATGCCGATCCTCGATGTTTCCTGGTCGTCTTCAAGTGGCGTTGGAGTTCGGCACGCCGTCCAAACGTCTTGTTGCAAGTACCACAAAACCAACTGGGAGGGAGGGAGTCCGGCGGCGAGGGTAGGTTCTGTGGGCAGGGTCGTCTTTTTTGCTGCGGATGCTGTTGTTGCGAATCGGGAGAGGTCACACAAAAACTGCTGCGTGATCCGCCCGAGGCTTGACGTCGATGATCATCTTCACTTGTTTCTGTCGCAGGCGTCAAGGGTTGCGTGCCGAATGCCTCAAGCCAATCCTTGAAAAGCACTTGATCAGCATATCTATTTAGCAAGCATTCCTTATTGAAGGTATACCTGGTGTGGATCGTTTTGCACCAAAGGCTCGAAAAGCCAATCGCCATCCGTTGAGAGTCCAGGCATAGAGTAATCTGAAACGTCTTGGCAACCTTCTGTCGACGTAGCGGATGCCGGTGTCGGCATAAGAGGCAAAAGATCGCCTTCAAAATTGTACGGGAGAGCGCCCTGATCGGGTACGACGTTGGTGTCATACAGGAGGAGACCCTCCTCCTCCATTGGGAGCGTCGTGGTGGTGCCAGTAGAAAGTATAGGCCAATCGGCCGGTGGTGCCGATAGTAAAAATGGCCCACATTCAGGGTAATGGGCAGGGTTCACGTGCGAGTTTCCCGGTAACGCATTGACCTCCTCTAGCCACTGATCAAGCGCCAAGATGTCAGCGGCGAGAAGGTCATGCATTCCATTACTCTGTTGCGCCCCAAAGGCGCCTGATGACGAGGAGCCGACCGTGTTAGGATGCTCGTCCCTATGAAGATAACCATAGAGGAACACGGTGTTGGCGTCGGGTTTGTAAAAGTAGTAATAGTTCATTATTATGCTATAATAGATTATAATAATGGGAAAAAGGGAGCGTCAACAATGAGGGTGATTTGTTTGGATCTCGTCGGCGTCCACTACCTTTGTATATCTTGAAAAGATGCGTACGTAGAACAACAAGAAGTCGAGGCAGTAGAGTGAGAAAAGAAGAATGGTTTCTGATGTTTGGCTGAGAGCTATTGCGTGAACAGAATTCAGAGAAAGAAGCAGAAAGTAGTCTCATGGTTTTCTCTTATAGAAGCGGTAAATGTCCCAAGGATGGTGCCGCTAAGATTGCTCACTCGCTGTTTATGAAATCCTGTTGTGCGAAGAGAATGAATATAAAATTGTGGCAAGCGACCCAAACGTGCCGGTGCGAGAGGTTTGGGAATGGGGGGTTGGTACCACAGAAAGTTTGTACCCGCGGGGCGGAAGTGATGCAGCGGCCAGACGGAAGGGCCCGAGTCGATGTCCAAACATTATTCTCTCTCTCGGATTTTCTTCTATTATCAGGCTCAATTTCCTCTCACAGGCAAGCCAACGACGACATATCATCCGTCACGGGGTAAAAGTGGCCACGTTGACTTTACATAAAAGACTTTCCCGGACGCACACACCACCAGAGAAAACAAATAACGAAACTTTCATTGCAGAACAGAAGAAGTACTGATCAGAGACACCTCGATATGTTGTATACATACATATACATACGAAAAAAATAAGTTATAAAAGAGGGTGTGCCTACGTGGATTCCTGATATCTTGACACTTTACCCGTATGCACGCACCTGCATCAAGGTCGCAGTTGAATGTAAATCATTGCATATAAGGTAAAGAAGGCAGCCACATGATAGAAGAAGATCGCTTGGAATGCCTTGTATAGGGAAACCGTGACTTGTAAAAAAGGCTAGACCCAGTTTTTTTCGCCTAGAACGCTGCCTATTCGTTACCTCAGATGGTGGCGCGTTTCAGCTATGGCCACAGCACGAACTTTTTGCACTTGTACGACGACCCCCCAAATTTTCTGATAGATTCAGGTTGTACGTACTGTTTGCGCAGCACTGCTTTTGCTTTAGTTTCTCGCTACTACTGCCGCTAATAGCGATGAATCCTGAAAGCGTCATTGCTTGTTTCATTTGCACGAGCTTTTTTTCCAATTTCATCCTATATTTCAATTACGTACGTGTTGCTTGTGTGCACTGCTTGAAAATAGCCTGATAGCTCAACAAGCAGGTCGTGCGCTCACTTGTTACGTGGAGCAAAAATGAAAATATCAATTGCACACTATACATACGGATACACAGGCACATTAATATGCATAGAGAACGCTACTACTCCACGTACGAATATACGTTGCGGGCGTGTGCGCGAAACTGACTGTACCCTATGGATGAAATCACACCGTAATGCAGTCTCTGTACTGTGCACAGAGGTAATACTTTAGCTTGAAGCCACACTCTTCTGAGACCATGACATGATCGCTAACTTCGAAACCAAAAAAAAAAAAAAGGTATCTGTACGTTGTATGCAGTCCTCTCAACTACCCAGAACCCAGAACCCAGGACGAAGAGATTGAGTAACCAAAACAAAGAAACCCCGTGAACGGCAAGGCCCTGCGCTATCGTCACAATTTCCTTTCAACCCTATGATGGGATTATAGCAATGTATTAAAAGCAGGACGAATGAGTAACCGGGACGGCGGTCAGATCTAGTCATCCGCTGCAAAATTTGTGCTCTGATGTGGATCACATTCAACTAGCAACCTGCTTGTCCAAAATGACACACAAAGACACAGACCAAGAGAAGCTTAATATGGAAAAAGCTGTCGCGCGCATTCCCGTGGCGTGGTATGACAAGTTTTTTCTTTTTTGTTCTCGATATGCAAACTATGTATGCAAACTAATTACGAAGACGGGCAAAAGGTGACCATGTAATGGTTCGATTTGCAGCCAAACGTGCTCGTCGCATCGTCGTAGGCATAGCTGTACGCGTCGGAGCAGCCCTCCTTGAAGATCTTGGCATACGAGCTGGGGTGGCATTTGCCGTCACCATTGTAGGAGCCCGTGCAGCAGTATTCCTCGTTCTTGAACGCTGCGCATGCGCTCTGACACGCGCCCGAGGAGGTCTGGAGTTCCTTGGGGCACGAAGGCAGCCTGGCGCAGGTGGGAGACTTGCAAGAGGCACCGCTACCCTTGACAGGATCGATCTTCATGGGCAAGTTGAAACCATCGACGAAGCTGATGTCATAGTAGTCGATGCCGGCAAAACCGCTGAAGAGGAACTCGGCAAGCGAGACGGCCGAGCCATAGTGGTCGCAGCTGCTGCTGTTGCCCTTCTCGCAGCCCCAGAAGCGACCGGACCACTTGCTACCGAGCTTGAAATCGTGCGAGGCACCGCTGCTGAGGGAGTGCGACTCTTGCGGCGAGCCATTGCCGTTGGTCAGTTGGTAGACTTGCAGCGCCTGCGAGCAGTCATTCTTGAGGGTGACGGTGACATCACCTCCGTTTGTGGGAGCAGCCATGATGGCGCCAGCGCCAAAGGCAAGGACAGAAGTAAGGAGAGAAAGAAGCTGCATAGTAGCGGACGGAATGGGTATGAGATACAGAAGGAAAAGGAGAGAGGTAGGCTATAACAGATCAACTGCTAGAGCAAGGCGATTGAAGGGAGAGATAGGTCGAATAAGCTTTTTTCGCATTCACATTTTATAGTGGTTGTCAGGCACGCGGTCCCTGACCAGTTTGAAACCAAAAAATTTCAAGAGGTACTCAGCAGAAGGGTCGCGGCTCTGGGTCCAAGATGTGAAACCGACGACCGATTTTCTTCGGATTTTCATCAGTTTCACCGCCAAAAAAAACTTTTTTTCTTGTTTCAATGGTTTTATCATGGACGCGTATACGCGAAAATCAAAAATCAATGGTAATAATGGGTAAACTGACATGGGATAAATGATCTACATAGTCTATAGAAATACATGCGTCTATCATGCCGGGCTTACGACCGTTGCACCAAGGTAGCGTTCCTGCCGCTCCAGGCGGTTGCAAGTCCGATTGCACTCTCTTCGTCCGCATCACCGCCCGCCATGCCCTGCTCGAGACACACAGCCGACATCACCTGACCGAATCGGAGACTGTTGCAGTAGTCGGTGGGAAAATGGTCGTTCAGAAAAAAGGGGAAGAGAAGACGAAAGATGATGCGGAGCCAGGATTCGTTGGGCAGCCGCCGAATGACATGGCGGTTCAAGAGGCCGGAGAGATGGAGGTACGAAATCGTGCGCACAGGCACTGGCTCGTGCGTCTTGGGATGTGGGGGATACAATGTGATGCCATGCGAGGCATTGATGTAGACTAACGTGCCCGGAGGGGTCCTATACAAGAATTATAGGTTCATATATCAACAATCAATAAAACAATTGGCAAACATGAGCTCGGAGTCGGCAAACTCACTCGTATTGATGGAACCAAGACGGTGGTACACGTGCAACGATGTCTAATGCATGAAACAATGGCCAATGATGTCAATACCTTTTTTTTTTCTGTCGCTTCCTTCTCCTACCATTATTATATACATGGTGATACATTTTTTGAGAAATTTCGGTGGGGAAGCATCGCGTGAACTCGCCATTGCCGATCTTGGGTTGGCCATAGGTATACAAGCCGCCAAAGTATTGCAGGAGCGGGCTGTCGGTCTGGAGCATCTTGGCAACGAAAACTTTTTTCATGTCAGCCTATGCTTCCACCACGGATATCTATATCACATACTTGTGCCGAGAGCCCCGCCCAAAGAATGTCCAGCCACATATAGCCGCTTTTGCCGAGGAGATGCGCCGTCATCCAACTTTTCTTGTTGTTTATGGGCAAGAGACAGGATCCAGTTTTCGGCTTGACTAAACAGGCTGTGCGAGCGGACGTCGGTATCGTGGCCAGCCCAGCTTTGATCAATTGGGTCCGCCACGTGGCTCAGGAGCTGCGCAACCGCAAACTGGCCAATCTTCATCGCGGCTTCGACCGTTGACGAGATGGTTCGATACAATGATGCGGCATTGAGCTCGATGTGCAAGGTCGACTGTGAACGACGATTATCTAAAGGTTGGTGGGCGTCGTGGTGGCCCATGGCGTCCCAGAAGCCTTGATGAACCTGACCCATGGGCTTGCCAGTGTTTGATTGGATATCTTTCATATCAATGCTAAAGTCGGTGACGAAATTTTGAATGTTGAGGGGATTGGTTCTATGAAAGGACTATCAGCTGAAGTCATTTCCGAAAATTCTCAACCCATATACCCGCGAAAGATGAGAAAGATCTCGTCTTGTCTCTCAATAATATAAGCGCACACGTTCTATACATAGAATGAGTTCTTGTTTCCGGGGGTCATGTTCCAGACAATCTGTTACCTTGTAAGCAATAGGCAAAAATGAGTGGTCGACGTCGAATCCATCTTTTCTCAATTCATGCTGAACAATATGGACGTCTTCATAAGCGAGTTTGCTCGCAACAGCGAGGGTGTAAGCAATGCGACTCGAGTAGTTGAGTGGCACCTTTTCATGCTGATCTTCCTGGTCTGATTCAGGGATCAAGCTAAAAGTCGGGTCGACGGTGTTCACGATCGCTAATAATGATGCATGGAAAAAAGGAACAAGAAGAAAATTGAGCCCGAATCTGACACCCACTTTGTTTCTCTCTTTTTTTCCTTACAGTAATTGGTCTGACTTGTATGACGTCCGATCAAACGGCTTAACAAGGCGCGCATGAGCTGGTCACTGACGAGAAGCACCATAAACCAAACAAAGAAGTTGGCTCGTACCACCGCTGCGATGCAAGGACCAACCACTTTGGTTTGAGAGATACGAGTGACGACAGGCGAAAGCACTCGGTTGAGCCGACCGAGGATGCGTAAAAGGAAAGGCGTGCTATGGTGGACTATCTTGAATGTCACAAAGAGAAGGATTGCAAGGAACCCAACAAAAACCGAGATCGCATAAAGGAACGCGCCGAGTTTAAGGTATAGTTTCCATCGTGCATACAAGCCTGCCAGGGCCGGGATGCTGGCAAGCACAAAAGAAACCGCGAAATAGAGGGGCGCAAGTCCTTGACTCATTTTGGCATGACAATCGATGAAACAGGACTGGAATGGGGGAATGTAGCTGCTGTCGAGTCGGAGAACATGCTCCATATGTACCTCTTTCACTTTCACATGATCCTGTCACACAGTGACCCCAATTTCAATAAGAAAAAAAATGCATACATTAATTATAATTGTCATCTGTACATAGGGTGTATGGGAACTGCCAGGGCGTGTCAACCAGATCAAACGGTAGACGGTGGTTTGACAATGGCTTGACCGCACGTAGCGGCTCTGGCTTGTCTCTTTTTTCTCTTTGGGCTGGTGTGTAGCTCATGACCTATGAAAAGTATCGCGTTTAATGGCCAAAGGGTAAGTGAATGGCTTCACTGCATGCCATGACAGCTTTCAAGCGCAGGTCCGCCGTCGAGGCCAAGAAACTCATAAAAATCTTGGCCGTATCGAAGTAGGTTGTGATATCGAGGTGAAAAACAAGGATAGTCTCGGTGAGAGCTTTTGGAAGCGCATATACATTTTTTTCGAGTAATTGGACATAACATCGAGCCTGCAGACGCCTCTACTGAAAAGATATGTTTTATGCATATATGCATGCAGAGTAGCATAGCGTATTCATGAAATGCCATAAAAAAAAGGAGCTACGCTGGTAAGACTCATTGTGATCTAACGTATCATTCTATACTTTTGCATGAACTTGGAGGCAAAACGCAATATTCAAAGATACTTTAATCAAAGCAATATTCGTCTTCTGCATTAAGTTATAAATGCAAAGATCATTCTTTCAAATCGGGGTGAGCGTTTGAAGGTGTTTATAATGGTGATATGATCGTAACTCGTGTAGTCCGGACAGATAACGGGAAGGCCAATCTGCTTGAGGAGCGAGTGGGAAGTTCACGGACGCAATTGTTATATTCGGGTCGGTCACCAGATGGGTGTTCGTCGGTCGTACGCTGCCCAAGATGACTGAATAAGCCATCCTGTGGGCGCGCACCCAAGTTGCCGCGACAAAAAGGCACAAGGGATGCCTGAGATGGAGTATCCGAAAGTATGGCGCCTGTCCGTTCGCATGCATTTCTGACAGTGTGACGTTGCAGTGCGAGTGATGAAGCGCTTCGGGATAATGGATGCAGATGGATGTCAACGCCGTTTAAAGTTCATCATCATTACCGAATAGGAGCACAATACTGGTGACGGTATTCCTTCGAGGTGCACGCTGGCGTTCTTAAGCTGTATCGAGATGCGAATCGCTGTTTATGTAAGTAATCAAGGAGGTCAGCATCAGAAAGTAATATGGATTATACCTAATCGGCTTCAAATCCGTATAGCGCTGTTTTTTTTTCTTCACTGTCGTAGATGTATTTTACGCTTCTCGTTTTCATGATACTCGTTTTGAATGGGATCTGAAGAAAATGCGGATGCAGTATACTATATGCGCCTTGTACACATACATGGAAAGATGCCATCTTCCACCTGTCCAGATCTAATTTAAGCGCATCTTTTTCTTTGATACCTCTGATCGGCGTCTGTGCTTTATGTATGCACAGTCTGTTTTGACATCCACACATGTCACCCGTACATATCTGCGTACCCATACCAGCCAAGTATACTTACTATAATATGGATGTAACTTTTTTACGCTTGGTGAAAGATTATAAATAAAAAAGCTGTACAGAGAGAGAGAAAAAGAGAAGACGCGAGGGGGTATAACAAATTTTGGAGGGGTAAGGTATTATATGCGCGGTGTATGTGGTTCACAGCATGCCAGAGTCTCGCAAGGCATTCTGCAGAAGCGTTTCTTTCACGGCGGCGAAAACAAATCGGATCTATATACTTGCATGAGTTTTCATTGAAGCCCCTGGAAGTCCCCGTACTTACATTAGAAGTATTAGTCGCCTGAGTTAAGCTAGATAAGATAAAAGGTGAGCCTCAAGTACTTTGAAAAAGAGAAGAGGATAGCTTACTGCGGGTATATGTTCAGCTTGGCTCTGTTTGTTTGTAAAAACCTCCACAGAATGTATTTGGCTGCTTTGTTTGCATCTTTTCCTCCTTTTTCGGGTCAGTCCACCAAGGCCACTCTAAATTTCTTCTCCTTTGTTTGTTGTTCTTACCTCCGTAATCGGGAAAGTACTTCTCCAGTGGCACGCGCCCCACCTTGGCTTTGAACAAATCCACTTTGTTCAAGAAGAGCATGATGGATGTGTGGAGAAACCATCGACTGTTGACAATGGACTCAAACAATGATAGACTTTCCAACATTCGATTCTAATATAAACTTCATGTCAGTGATTTGTAAAGCCTCCAACCCAAGTCCTTTATGTTTACCTGTCGTGACTCCTCAAGGAGCACTTGATCATATTCGCTCAAGGCCACACAAAAGATAATCGATGCTACTGAATCGAAACAATGGATCCATTTGCGGCGTTCCGATCGCTGGCCACCCACGTCAAACATGCTACGCACGCATGGTTAGAATGCGATAAGAAGAAAGCAGTAATGTGAACTCACTGAATAAAAAGACCTCCCAATTGAAAGTGTATCTCGGTGATACCTGTAGATTTGAGTCTTGCCCGCAAGACGTCTTGTTCGGTGGGTATATAGTTCGGGTCACCTATGCGGCGTATCTCTGTAAAAAAGCTAAAACCTCTTGAGTGAATATAAGCAATAAATATCCAGTTATACATACTAGGGTGCTGAGTCCATCAGATAAAACTCGTGACGTCTTTCTTCGACACATACAGACGCGGTTCTGTCTGTCCATAGCGTTCCAATGGCTTCGACGAGATCGGGGCCAAGTTCGAATTTAGGATCGCCAGGAATCTGGTAGTTGAGAATCCGCTTGGCGTTTTCCTGCAAATTGGATGGCGTGAATACAAAAAAAGAGATCTTTTTTTTTCTCTTCCGTACAACGTTGTCTGGAAACTCAAACTCGAGCGAGAGGTCCAGAATGGCTTGAGACAGTGCCTGAGCCGACTCGACAATGTTGCGGTAGACAATGATTCTCCATGAGAAGAGCTCTTGCTTCGTGTAGCCGTTCTGATTGATGATCTTCATTTGCTTTAGGATGGTCGATTTGCCCGACTCGCCACTACCTACGTATACGATACCACGTCAGCTCCAGTGAGTGAGAAACGTATGTGATTATCAAGGATGGATTACCCAGTAGAAGGATTTTGTATTCCTTTTCTCGACGGCCACGGTCGCGTTCGAGCTGCTTGTCAATTTCCGAGTTTTTCTGCACCTGGTTCGTCTGTTCCTCAGTATGGCACAGGCCCATGCTGCGAAAAAGGGTTGCATAAAGTTTAAAAAAAAGTTACAATAAAGTTACCATGAAAGTACAGCTACAATGATCGACGAATGTACCTTTGAAAGCGGAATGCTTGGGGGAGGTAAAGTTGCAGTAGCTTGGTACGGACGATATTCATGATGAAGTACACCAACAACAGCAAATTGAATTGAGGATATGATCGTAAATGACACGTCAATAACACTAGTGCTGCATGCAATTCGACTCGTTGTTAGATAATAAAAAACGTTCTGGCGTTTTCTTTGAGAGCTTTAGGAAAGACAATAGAAAAGCAAAAAGCAAAAATTCACAAAAAAAGAGGGAAGGGAAGCAAGAGAAAAGAAAAAAAACAAAAATTGGGAGACTGACGGAAGGAGATGAATGACGAAAGGGTCCCCCTCCCAAACAGAAACATAATATACAAGAATAGCGAGAAAATAATAATAATATCTTTGGATATTAATGAACCAGAAAAAAAGAGCGATCATACAAGAACTCCTAGAATCAATCTCACATAGCGGTCAGAAGAGTGTCGGTGCGACACGCATGGATGGAAAAGATATAGGAACGGTAATGTACAAGAAAGAGAAAACAGTCGGGTTGGGTGGTTGGAGCGTCTCCCTTCTTGGCTGCGCCCTTGCCAATTAGGGCAGTAACAAGCATTTTTCCACGCACGGAGTCAAAATGGGCCCATCCTAGCATTAACCCCTTCCATTCGCGCGCTTCCCCCTTTCACCTTTTATGTGTCCCTTTGGCAAAAATAACAGATCCGTTGGAATACACCAGTGGAGATAATAGACATGATATGACACTTTACATTCTCGTTCACATTGAAATGTGGGGTTCCGAGTGATCAGCGCGTTAATATTTTACAGTTCCTCCGAAAGAAACACAGCATCATCTACTTACAGACAGAGGTTCCCCGTATCTACATCATGTGCCTCTGCATCTTTAGGCAATCTAATATATTTATTTTTGTCCTGAGCTTACGTGTGGCATATGTCCGTGCCGTTTTTTGACATCTACTCTCGCAGACGAGACACAGACGAGGCTAGTAAAAGCCTTTTTCCTTCGTTCGTACCCATCGGTACGAGACACGCAACGAAGGCGTATGTACAATAGCCTTCTTTGTGTTTAATGCGGGGTATCACACATTTGACACCGCCATATTACAGTATTCTAAATCGTGTAGTCGAAATGGTTTCCCCTCTCTCTTTCTTTTTCACTCAATACTGTGTGTCACTATCCCATTACTGCTGTTGTTCTCTCGTCAGCCTTCTTTTTTCCTCCTCTTCCTCCTCCTCCTCCTCCACCACTACCTCCTTCTTCTCCTTCCCTTGCTCTAGCCATCCCTGTCTCCATCCGTTATATGAAGTGCGTGAAAGCCATATGTATTGCAACAGGAGGGAGATAACAGGGAAACTGAATTTGTGAATGGTAGTGCGTCTATCTGCTGTTGTGGTGAGCGGGCATCCAAGCTTTCATAAAAGTTAGCAGCGCATCTATCATAGAGGTCCCCTGAAGAACGATTCCTCTTCCACTGTGTCACATGAGTTAGTGCCTCCTTCATCTCCTCTTCCTCCTTCGTGAAAAAAAAGCAATCATGTACAGTAGATGCCTGCAGCTGATGCTTCTGTTGTTCCATGTAACTTTTGATCTCCCCACATAAGTCCAGAACATGCTTGGTTTCCAGGGCGACAGAAGGATATTTTGCCCAGAAACATGGGAAGAAAAGGGAGGGACCAGCAAGAAAGAAAGAAGGGCGACCTATACTAAGTGAGCTACACTGGCGATCATGCAAAAGCCAACTTTTCCATGCATTGTGAAATACGGAGTGAAAAAAATGTAATGCGTATGTGGACCAATGTATGCTTCTGTTTAGGCATTCGCACGCGCTTTTTCTGTTGTGATAACCAATCATTCCTTACCTGCATAGAAATTGATCGATTATATAATACATGAAGTTTATTAGATAGCATGGGTAATTCATTTTTGAATGTGAATGCGGCTTATAGACATAAGCTTACTCGTCACCTACATGAATCGTTTATTCTGCAATAGCCAAAACCTTAAGGAAGTCCAATTAATTTCCATTTAGGCCACATTATGCGCATGCCGCTTCTTAATAACAGATATAGCGCATGTCTTCCATGTGGCAAATGTGACATGTAAGTTATATATCTGACTAATCTCGACGCGATCCGTGGATTCGAATTTATGTAATGCCAGATTCAGTATCTCCCGAGCGATATGTAGCAAGTCCGAAAAAGGTTGGTATTCATTGACGGAAAATGAGGTGGCCATCGGATGACATATTGTCCGAAGCGAAGTGTCCACATTGCACTAGCGGCGCACTTCAATCCAGCACATATCGGTTGCTACGTCGTTTTCCGTCGTAGAAGTGTCTCCTCTAAGACTGCCGTTATTAACGGCCCTTAACTTGAATTTTCCAAGAGAGTGAGCTCTGCTTTCTCATTTCTGGGAGGCTGTATAGCCTCCAAAGTCGCTCAATGTTCTTGGCTATAACAGAAAGCTACGATATGTATTTTTGATTTTATCAAACCCTGAATTGATGCAGCTCAAGCAGCAAAACGGAAGTCTAATAAGCAGGGGAACACACATCGGGTGTACTCCTGGAAAAATAATCCAGCGGTTATACTACAACAACGTAGAAAACACGCGCTATAGGAATGCATACGTGAGTAATCAAGAAGATGAGGTATGTATGTCAGTTATTTTGACCCAGATAACATACATGGTGTATATGTCTACATATATATAAAAAAAAATAGAAGAGAACACCAACATGTGCACCTCATAAAGAAAATACTAGAGTCGCGGCTACGTGCGGTTTCAGAGGCTTATTTATTTCTCGGACTATTCATGTACCTGTAAATAAAGTCGTCGTTTTGAACGATCATTGTATTCTGCATACATCCATTATCGAATAAAGGGCAAATAGAAAATCTTATGCATCACCCATATATGCTCATATGTAGTACGTTATGTGTCTTATCATCACGAAAGCAATTTTAAAGGAGCTCCCTCATATGAAGCAAATGGTACGACTGCCACAGTTATGAGCAGTTAGTGGCATATTCCGGATTCCTGGTATATTCTGCTTCGTGAGCCAAGTGACCAGATCCCTGGGTGGCATCATCCGGCAGGAAGAAAGTTTAAAGGCTAACAAGATTATCGTGGGATTCCCATTCATCGATCATCGAGACACGGGGTACAAGACGCAGACGGATACATGCACAGATATGCATAAAAATGTGTCGCTTCCAACCTAACAACAAACACCAACAAGCATTAGCTGCATCCTGTGTTCTGGGTTGCTGCTTGCTGATTTCCCCAGAGGACTAATCTCCGGCAAGGAGTATATTTTATTTCTGGCGACGACCGATCCGATTTATTGAGACACTCAAATTTTGGTTGCAAATGCATTTCGTCGTACGAGACTTCTTTGCTGATACATGGGTGGTGAGCAAGCTTATAGATATAGAATGGGTATGGACAACATAATATGATAATCAGGGTAGCAAGGTGTCACTTGTGTGTGTGGCTTGTCGGTGTTCGAATGATTGGGTGGTGCCGGGGTGGTCGGTTTGGCTGTGCTTTTGTTTTTCCCTTCCAGCCACCCCCACTCTCTCTCTTAATTCAGCTCAAGAGTCCAATCGCCATGCCTGTCGCTCGCACTGTCTACAACACCATCTTCAAGAAGAACTCTGTCTTCATTACCACCATGTTTGCTGGTGCTATCGGCTTCGAAATGGCCTTCGACACTGCCAGCAACAAGATCTGGGATGACATCAACAAGGGCGTAAGTTGACCACATTTACCATTTCAAACCCGTGCTGAATGGTTCTTTTATTATTATCTTTCGTTATGACGCGTAGAAACAATGGAAGGATATCAAGGACAAGTACGAGAACTAGGTCCCATCGCTCGTTAGAAACCCAACCTCATACACACCTAAAATTATGGAAAAAACAAGCGACCTATTTACCTGTCTGTGGTAAAAATGGATCATCACCAGCATCATCGAGACCTTGCATGGTTTCGGGAAGGGAGTTTTATGTGTGCGTTAATGTGTGTGTTCTGAAGTTTAAAGTGAAGGAGGGAAAAGGATCATGCACGACAAGATGAACGGCGTTCGTTGTTACTTTTGGTAGAGTGCATGTGTACATTTATGGCGCGGAGGGGAAGCACAAAGAGGATCCGATTCGCTGGGTCGTATGCATAGAGATACTCACGCGCTCCTTTGTTGCGACTCCATGATTCGCATTTGTGTATCTGCTGGTGCTGTGTGTATGTTTAGCTACGTGTGTGTATCTCTCTCTTTGGCGGCTGTGTGTGTGTGTGACAGGTCCCCCGCCAGCCCCCTATTCACTAGATGAGCCATCCCATTGCACTGGTTCATGCCTACTTGCTTTCACACCAATGCTGATAAGTATTGACAGAGGATAAATCTAGTAAAAAACCAGATTGAAGAGCGCGACAGGCCGGATTGCCCCGGGTCAAGCGAGCGCGACTAATCGGGAGTGAGTGAGAGAAGGGGGGGAACTCAAAATGTTCGCTGGGAGTCCCACATATGGAAATTTAGAAAATCCTCGAACGATCCGCTCTTTTCTCTTCTTTTTTTTTCACTTTTATTTTTTGTTTTTCGCCTTGCGCTCTGCCTTCCGCCTCTTTCATATATACTCCACTCCAGGCAAAAAAGAAAGAAAAAGCCGCAGACGCGCAGAACCTATCTTCATTAAAACGATGATGCATAAAATACCAGACGATACGGTGCCCAAAGCAGACCCTTCTGTGGCTACCTTTGTCAAGAAATTGTGGATGTGAGTATTTTTTCACCTCCTCCTTCCCAAAACGCTCTTCTATTTTGGGCCCCAGTTTCTGGAACGTATGACCCTTTTACATAACACCTTCTCCTTCTGTTTATCTTCATCTCTCTCTCCCTACTCTTTTGGTCTGCACGATACAGTATCATCAATGATCCATCCAACCGTGAACTCGCACACTGGTCAGACGACGGCACCATGATACGTATACCGGAATCGGCCTCTTTTGCCAAGAATGTTTTGCCGCGTTACTTTAAACACAACAACTGGCAGAGTTTCGTACGCCAGCTCAATCGTATGTCATCCTATTCTCTCTTTGTCTCGTTATGTTTCGCTATGCACTGCCCCATGCACCACCTTGCTCCCGCTTCTCTCTTTCTCTGTCTGTTCATTACCCTCAGAAAAGGGCCTTCTCCGCAGAAGTAATTGCGTATGCGTGGAAGGCTTGAGAGGCCATGGCGTGGAGTTGCGTACATTTGTGTATGTGCAACGCACACGCAGCACAGCACGATGCACCTTCCTTCCGCGGCCACACCTTTCACTTACTGTCCTACGTTTTTTGCCCCCCTCGCGCCACACTGTGTATCTCTCTTTGCATGTGTACTTACCTCAATTGGCTTTCATTTTTTAGTTTACGGTTTCCGAAAAATCTGTCGCACGGAAGGATACACATTTGATATTGACGAAAGAAACCCGAATGCCGCTTGGCAGTTTCGGCACGACTGCTTTCAGCGCGATCAGCCTGCACTCTTGCAAAATATTCAGCGTCGTACAGGAACGCCCATAACCCCGCAGCAACGTGCGCTGTCGCCCGCACGTTCCGTTAGCTCATCCGATCAGGAACCCAACTTCACCCATGCTTCGCTTCTTTTAAGACTACGAGCCATTGATGAATTGGTTAACAGTATGGAAAAACAGCGGTCGCAGGTACAGGACCATATAGAGCAGATGCGGTTGACGCAAGCAAGCCAGAATGAGGCAAGTTATTCCATTCATGGGTCATGGCGAAAGCAGAGTAAAATAATAATGTATGGCAGTATCTGCAGAAATTGTACAGGTTGTTCGAATTAACCAAGTCAACACTGGAAACCCCATCAAGTACGTATGCATCACTATGGTGGAAATTATCTCATAGTCTCTTTTTTCTGTCCTTGTAGGGGGGGTCGCTCATTGTAAGTCGCCATACGGCTCGCAAATAGATATCCCCATTCACATACTTGTCTTTAGCTGATGGTACAAGTAGCGCTACTGAAGGAAGCGCTCCTGTTTCCGATACCCCACCCACGACAGCAACAGAAGACACGAGTGGAGACATTACGGCCACCACAGCCACTGCCCCTGACAGTAGTAATAGTTGTAGTAGCCACAGCTACAGCAATAGCAACAACAGTAGCAGTAGTAGTATACATGTTCATAACTCTGCTGATCTCCACGGATTGAGGAAAAGACCCGAACCCCTTATTCTCCAAGACGACGCAAAGAAACGCCGGATCTGTTTGCCATCTATATCCGAGGTGATGGCATCGCATTCAGCACCCAGAACGCCCACCGATACCAATCTATCCTCGACGGCACGGTTTGACTCTCGTCGCTGACGAACTTTACTGCCTTCCTAGCATTTCAAACGCATTTAACCGATATTACAACTGGAAAAAAAAGACGCACATATACCTCTGCTTTCCCGACGCCTGTGCCCACGCACACAAAATCACACACATACATCTCTCCTCCCTCTCTTCCTTAACCGCGCTTATATGTACACCCTTTGACTTTTTACGAAAAGAAGAAAAAAAAAAAGAAAAAAGATCTACCTAGTGTAAAATCGATCGATCACAATTAAATAATAGAAGTTTATCTTAGTAGGATGGAATAGGATGGAATAGGATGGGGCAGCAAGTAAGATCTTAGCAAATGTGTATGTAAATATCTCTATTTTCGCAGATTTACCGTTTGATCCGGAGCACGAGCATCCATTTCGCAAAATACGGGTTTATTCTTCTTCTTTTGTCGCTTTTTCTTTCTTTTGTTGCTACTTTACCAATTTACACTGATTGCTTCCTATGTTTGCTTGATTTACCACAAGACACGTGTATTCGCTTGCAGATCTATGCTTAACGCGGTGGCACCGCACGCGCGGCCAAATGCTAGCAGATACCGCATGATGTGATACCGAATGGTACTGTTGAGCACCTCCTGGAAGAAGTCCAAATGTGGATAGAACGACCAGAGATATGAACAGCTCCTGGCTGTACTGATCGTTGAAATTCTCAGCTATATACTGCAAGGACACAACATGTCTACGTCTCTCCCGCCGGTATCCACGCTATATGCTGGCTTGATCCCCTTTTTGACTTTATTCTTCATTGATAGTTTGTACCACACGCGACGACACTAAGAGGATCGGCCTACAATATGCTTTTTGCCCAGGATTGACGCTTTTAATCCTAGTACAGTATCTACAGAGTGTATTTGCTTTGTCGTTGTTCCCTTCCCTTCCAGGATAACTGCGACGGCAAAAAGCTCTAAGTACTATATTTAAATTTAGCAGTGCCTGCCCGGGATAGGCCATATGCTCTGTGCTACGTACGTAATAACTCGATAGCTCAGGCACAAAAATAGCACATCGGTCGTAGGTAATCGATATCTGCGTGCCTATGCACTATATCATGGATGAGTTATAAAGGTTGTACCACTCTAATATAGCCTATTAATTGCTCCGGCGTCCTTATGTCAGCGAGTCCGTCGATCACTTTCTTGTCTTTTCAGAAATTCATTATGCAATGTTTTGAGACATCAGATCACCTGTCACTTAACGGTATGGTAATCTCCTTCTGGACAGACTGGTGGGCTGATATCTCTTTGTCGTTGACATTAACTCCGGCGCAGGACAACAGCTGCCGCTGCACCCGGCAGATCGATCGACAAACAAATAGTATGACAACGGTAAGTCAGGCTCTTTCCATGGCATCTGACGCTGCAAGGTAAAATGAACAAGCAGGAGTTCATGGCAACCATAGCATGCATACTTTATGGTCACCCATACTTTGATATACAAAATTTGATATTCGAAGGAGCTTCTATAATGCTCCATTTGAAATTTTTAGCTTCATCTTGCCTAAATTCGTTTGTCTTTCCTAAACCCCTTTCCTTCTTTTTTTCTATTCTCGTTTTCTCTCTCTTCCTCCTCCCTCTTCTCCATTTCGCGCTCAGCGTCCTGTTTCTTTCCTTTGCCCCTCCGGAATGGAGAAAGCCCGTCCTGATGCGTCTGCAGGCATGTGGCAGGCTCTGCTGCCTGCGACCTACCGCCCGATCGTCATCTTTTGCATCGGGCTCTGGGGCTGGGGCCTAAATTTGCACATTCTGAATCGACACCATATTGACACATCTGCCTTGCTCCAAACCCATGGTTCCGAAAAGCACGCACCGCTCTCCAAAGCCGTTTTTACCCTGGCTGCAGTATTGACCAGCCTAATTCTGGCCAATGTTGCCTGGTATACCATCACGGTCGATCCGCAAATGCCTTCACCTGTGCTCCCGATTCTCTGTTATGTCTCTGCACTGGCTTTACTGCTGTGGCCTGGAAAGGCGGTGTATCGTAAAGAACGCGAACGATTTCTTCGGTATGTTATATGATAATAATACGAGAGGAGTGCTCGGGTGACGATCCTGACTTTTATATTTTGTCGATCAGCATTCTACGACGGATCGTATCACCCAGTCTCTTCTCGCCAGTTTTCTTTTGCGACGTCATTCTCGCAGATATTTTGACTAGCTTCTCCAACGTCTTTGGCGATCTTTTTGCTACGGGATGTAATGCGCTCGGTGGTGCCAGCGACAGCATCGATGACAATGCCTGCCACCGCGATGTTTTTGTTCCTCTCTTGATCAGGTACGTATTGACGCACAGATCAGTTGGCTTTCAAGCTCATCCAAAAGCAAACATAAAAAAGTCTCCCTTACTTTATACGCTTGCGGCAATGCCTTTCTGAATACTTCGAATCCCGTGGCCAGACCAAACGCCACCTCTTCAACGCCATCAAGTACGCCTCCGCTTTCCCTGTCATCATCATTTCGGCAACCCAGAAAAAAGCCGACCGATACGTCGCAGCGACCGGCGCCGTACCAAGCACATGGTGGATTGATGACACGAATCTGTTTCGGCTCTGGATGGCGTTCGTCGTCATTAACTCCATGTATTCTTTCTGGTGGGATGTCTCTGTCGACTGGAACCTCGTCAACATCATGAACTCGCCCACCTCTCACAGCGCGACTTCCACCACCGTGGTCCGCTTCCGCAAACACCACCATTTCTCAGATACATCTATCTATTATGTGGCGATGGCCATTGATTTTCTTTTACGCACGACCTGGAGCCTCAAGCTAAGTTCCCATCTTTACATCCAACGGTTGCAAGGCTCCATCTTTATGATGGAGCTCTTAGAGGTCATCCGGCGCTGGGTCTGGGTTATCTTTCGTATGGAGAACGAATGGATGAAGCGCGCCCACGGTACCTTGCCGACTCAGTCGAACGAGACTTACAGTCTGGAACAACTTCAAAATCCAGGCACATCGAAATTGCTGCCCATCCGCGAAGAGAGTGAAGACGGTGGACCCTCCTGAACATTTATAGCGCATTAGACACTCAGTACATTTTTAACACACACACACACATACACTTTGTTTGCTATTATATCCCCTGTTTTATTTTTTTGAATTATGATACACGCACCCACTTTTTTGCTATATCTTTTTTAGGATGCAGGGGTTATACAAAAGGATACCTCTTTTAACAAAGAAAAGTGGGATGCCAGAGATGCGAAGCAATGGTTAAGATGTGTGTAAGAAGATAATTTAGAACTGCAGACCAAGCTCAGGGACGTAGCCGGCCTTCTCGTAGTAGGCGGCGACGGCCTTGGCCTTCTCGGCGGCGCCGTCGGCGGTGATACCGAACTTCTTGTACAGAGCAGGGGCAGGGCCAGAGGCACCAAAGGTGGTCATGCCAACCTGGGCGTGGGCATACTTCTCCCAACCATAGGTACCAAGGGCCTCGATGGAGACGACGGGCAGACCAGCGGGGAAGACGGACTTGCGGTACTCGGCGGACTGCTCGTCAAAGAGCTCAGAGCAGGGCATGGACACAACGCGGGCGGGGAAGCCTTCAGCGGCGAGCTTCTTGGCGGCCTCGACGGCGAGGGAGACTTCGGAACCGGTGGCGACAAAGGCGACCTTGGCGTTGGGGGCGTCCTGGAGGACATAAGCACCCTTGGTGACGGCCTCGATGGAGGAGCCCTCAAGCTGGGGCAGATTCTGACGCGACAGGGCAATGACGGAGGGACGGTGGGCGTTCTCGATGGCGACGAGGTAGGTACCCGAGACCTCGTTACCGTCGGCGGGACGGAAGGTCAGCATGTTGGGAGTGGCGCGCGAGATGGCCAGGGTCTCAATAGGCTGATGGGTGGGGCCGTCCTCACCGAGACCAATGGAGTCGTGGGTCATGACATAGATGACGCGGAGGTGCGAAAGGGCAGACAGACGGGCAGCACCCCAGCCGTAGGTCAGGAAGTTAAGGAAGGTACCACCGAAGGGAATGATACCGCCATAGGCAGCCAGACCGTTCATGACGGCAAACATGGCGTGCTCACGGACACCATAGCGGATGTAGCGGCCAGAGTAGTCGCCAAGACCGGTGGAGGGCTAATACGGATGATAAGCAATCCCGCCTTTTCCCTTGGATAAACAATCTACTTACGTGTTGGAAGTCAACAGCCTGCTTCCAGCGGGTCAGGTTAGAGCCAGTCAAGTCAGCAGAGCCACCGACGAGGTCGGGGATGATCTCGGAGAGGGCGGTCAGGACACCCTCGGACAGCTTGCGGGTGGCAACGGCAGCGTCCGCGGGCGTGAAGCGGGGCAGGGCCTGCTGCCAGTTCTCGGGCAGCTTGCCAGCAAGACGGCGGGACAGATCAGCGGCCTCCTGAGGGAACTGCTCGGTGTACTTTTGGTAGAGCTCGTTCCAGGCAGCCTCGGCCTGGGCACCGTGGACAGCACGGGCACCGTAGTACTCGTAGACCTAATAGAACAGGATTGAGTTAGAGTTTCTGCTTTTCTGTATCCTTCCTTCTTGGACAAGAAAGAAGGCAAGAATTGATTTGGTCGCGATTGTACTAACCTCATTGGGAACAACGTACTTCTCGTCGGGGTTGAAACCAAGCTTCTGCTTGACCTGCTTGATATCATCGTCTGCAATAGAAAAAATAGAATTTAGCCTAAAGTCCACACATTGCGGTGTGCCCTGAAGCCGCGCCGCATGAGAATTCTATTTTTTTGTAAAACTTACCGGCAAGCGGGGAACCGTGGACCTTCTCCTTACCCTGGTTCAAAGAACCGTAGCCTATTGGAAAATATACCAGTGAGTCAAAAATCTCCGCTACCGTTGTATGACGCCATCTCTCTAAACACGCACACAGACCGAGAATGATAGACACATGCACATAAATATGCTCCTTCCCACACCCTCTCCCCCGCGTCCGGCCCATTCTACTGTGTGTAGCTGTTGCACAGCATACACAAGGTTTTGACAGCTAGTAACTTACCGATCGTGGTCTTAACCTTGATCAACGAGGGCTTGTCGGTGACGGCCTTGGCCTGCTCGACGGCCTGCTGGATAGCAGCAATGTCGTTATCGCCATCAGCGACGGACGACACGTGCCAGCCGTAGGACTCGAAGCGCTTGACGGTGTCCTCGGTGAAGGAGACGGCGGTGTCACCGTCGATAGTGATGGAGTTGTCATCGTACAGGGCAATGAGCTTGCCGAGCTTCAAGTGACTGATTATTCAATGATTATAAAGCAGAGTAGGTGTTAAAATTGAACGCGACACGGCAAATTGCGGGTAAATTTTTTTGTAATACTTTACCCAGCAAGCGAGATGGCCTCAGCGGCAACGCCCTCCTGGAGACAGCCGTCACCGAGGATGACATAGGTGTGGTTGTTGAAGAGCTCGAAGCCAGGCTTGTTGAAAGTAGCAGCGAGGTGCTCCTCAGCAATGGCGAGACCGACAGCGTTCGAGATACCCTGGCCCAGAGGACCGGTGGTCACCTCAATGCCGGGAGTATCAGCAGACTCAGGATGACCCGGGGTCCTATCGTTTTTGCACGCAATGTAAATAAACGGATGCGTTGATGTAAGCAAATATGCGACTTACTTGGAGCCGACCTGACGGAACTGCTTCAGGTCATCCATCGAGACATCATAGCCGAGCAAATGCAGGTAGATGTACTGCAGAGCACAGCCGTGGCCGTTGGAGAGGACAAAGCGGTCACGGTTGATGAACTTGGGGTTTTTCTAAACGCGCATGTTAGCCCTCGCCAGATCTTCTCGTCACTGATAAGGTACGTACGGGGTTGAAGGTCATCTGGTTGAAGATGACATGAGCCATAGGAGCGCAACCCATGGGGGCACCTATCGTACGCAGATAAAAAGCGAGTGTTGGCACAGACGGATCGCGTCACAAGTAAGCCAAAACAAAAAAAGGCTTACCAGGATGGCCCGAGTTGGCGCCCTTGACGACATCGGCGGCGAGGACACGGACGGTGTTGATGGCTTGCTGTTCGATAGACTGGACCATGCTGGGGGTGAAAAGAAGAGAAGAAGAGGTGTAGAAGACGCGTCCCCCTCTCGGGATCTATCTTTTATAGCTGTGTTGTTGTCGGGCGCAGCGGGGCACACAAAAAAAGATTGAGACCCCATTCAGTCCCCCCAATCGCATCAGTAAAAAAAAATCCCGCCTTTCGTCCCTTTTTGGAACTCATGGCGTAATTTGTCCGAGCCATAGAAATTTCAGGTACACGCGAATTTTTTTGGGTGCTTATGCTGACGGCATATTATAGGGTAATTTGATATCGGGTTTATTTTATATCTGCATATATCTGATTGACTATGGATGCAAGTATTCCGGATTCGCCACGTAGCTGAAATTCTCAAAATAGCCGCGCAGATCACCATCGAGCGCGGTGTCCACCGGCGTCTCCTTGAGCACCTCGCTTGTGAATTTCTCGTCAAAGTTCTCTGCTAGTTCTGGGCTTGTCTAACAATGGCAAGCATAGAGTTAGGTATCACAAAAAGACACACGCGCGCACACACACACAGAGAGAGAGAGAAAGGAAGGGGACAGAACAGGAATAGAAAGAACACAGGGTTTGTCAACTTACGATCACCGGGACGATAGGCGGCTCCACCTCGCGGTTTTTTACTGCCTCAAAATCGATCTTGCGGAACCACGGATGTGATTTCACGCGCTGCGCGCCATCTTCGCCACTGCCCAAGCGCACATTAGGATTCTTTCGTAGAAGCTATATACATACAAAAAACAGGTTGCATTAGTTTTCACGCGCGCATTGCATGATATCGATAAAAATTACTCGAATCAGTAAATCTCGCGCATCAGCAGACACATAGTAGGGGACTTCGAGCTTCTTCTTTTGGATGTTATCCATCATCTTATTGCGGTTCTTGTTCCTGAACGGTGTCTAAGAATGAACATGAGATCAGTACACGCGGGTCGTCCTTAAATCAACTTACGCGACCGGTCAGCATCTCATAGAGCAGGATACCCAGCGTCCACCAGTCGACACTCTTATCATAATGCATCTTCATAAGGATCTCTATAAAGGCAAAGTCAGTTGTGGTGTGTTACGTTCATGACGTTATTGTCAGCAAGAGAGTGAAAACAAAGGAAGGCGTACCTGGGGCCATATACTCCGCTGTGCCGCATATCGTGTTTGCTTTTTCGTTCAAGGCTACTTTGGACAGCCCAAAATCGGTTAAGAGGATATGCCCCTTCCCGTCGAGCATGCAGTTCTCGGGCTTCAGATCACGGTAAACAATACCCAGTGAATGCAAATGTTCCAACGCGACCACTAATTCGGCAATGTAAAACCGCGCGACGTTCTCCGAAAACATGTGTTCTATCGAAACATTCAGAACAAAGCGCATATATATTTTGTTATCAAAGCAATGAGACAGGCAGAGAGAGAGAGAGAGAGAGAGAGAGGGCGAGACAGTGATATAGAGATATCAAGGCTGTTCTACACCTCTATTTCCTGGGACCTGCTCCCCCAAACCTTCTTGCCGTCTCCGCAATCGCTCCCTCCCTCACTTCCTCTTTCTCTCTCACGTCCCCACATCCCGGCGACGCACGCCCCACGCACCGAGTACATTGACCACCGAACCCTCGATTCTCCGCTAGACCATTTACGTACCTGAAGCCATCTGGCTAAAAAGTTCACCGCCCATGGCATACTGCAAAATCAGATACAGGCGTTCCTCTGTCTGAAAGGCGTAAAGAAGCTGCACGATAAAGGGATGGTTGACTTCCTCCAAGATCTGACGCTCGGCTTTGGTCTGGCTCGCATCATTGCCATGGACAAAAAGGGATGCCTTTTTGAGCACTTTCATGGCATAAAGCTTTTGGGATTTGATATGACGACACAATGTCACTTTGCCATATCTAAAACACATAATGATCGATGGTTAGGTTCCCCGTGATCCGTGCACCATGCGCATGATTCATCACTTACGCTCCGCGACCCAGCAACATGAGGACTTCAAAGTCATCCTTGCCGACCCGCTCACGACGAGACTCTGAAACGGAGGAGGCGACAAAGTTCTTGCTAAGCTCGACCTCGTACAACTTCTCGTCGGCCGGGATCGGTGTAGGTTCAGCAGCATCGTTCTCCGACGCATAGCCGCTTTCCTCACCACTTCTCTTGGCAGGCGGCTGTCTACTGGCTTGGGAATCGTCTCGTGTAACTTCGTCGTACGAGGCGTCGTGGTTGTCGTCGTTCTGCACGGATAAATCGGCTTCGTCAAAGTCAAAAACAGCGCTCATAGTGTATGTGTGAGTGTGTAGGTGTGTAGTGTAGAAAGTATTGCAGGGTAAAGGGTAGGGAAAGGAGATCTAACCAAGGGTTTTTTTTTCTAAAGAAAGAGTGTTTGTAAAGAAGACAAAAAAGAGAGGGGAAAGGTTTAGATCTGTCTAGAATGCGAATGAACGAGCTGATTCCAACACGACGAAACAGAGATCCGATATGCGATTGTCTGATCTGTAAAGAACTACATTCAAAGGCAAAGGAAAGGGAGGCTTTGCGGGGTAGCCGCACACTATACAAAGATCAGAATGTGCGAGCGGACTTGAAATCCTATTCGTTTCGTTGACGAATGGTCGTCCCCGCCGGTTCCTCCTGCCCATATTTCTGGCCCAACCCCGGGCTTTTGTTTCCATTGGGGAAGTCTATAAATGGGGATGGACGGTATCGAACGATTCAAAAATACATACATTCGGGATCTATTGATGCACTCACTCTCCTTGTCTAACTCTATCCATTGATGCATGTAACTCAGGCAACCCGGTGATTGCCATAAATATTTGTTCTGCGTGGTTCGGCCCAATCTAAATAAATTTCTCTAGTCCTGGTTGCCTGACTGTTATGGCTGGTCGTCAGTTACACACGCGCTTTTACTTTTTGGGAACCCGATCCAGGGTTCTTTGGACTGCGTTGCCCACGCCACCCGTGTAGCTGGGCCTGGGTTGAGCGAGACGTGCAACGTCCGATTTGGATTTGGATTTGGGAAGTGGTTCATCCAATATATTGATTTTGGGCGATAACCAACCTTATTGTAATGAACGACTTATACCTTTGTTTCCCACAGTTCCTGGTTCCTCAAGTTCCAATCATGTCATATACATAAACTTTATTACACTCACTTTTTTATCGATATACGCGTGAGTGAATCACGCTGATCGCGAAAAGAAGGTTGACTAGTTTTACTGTTATGTGCGGAGCCAGCACGACGTTCCATCCACCGAAGTAGACATTCCTGTTGTCTGTCTCGTCGCTTTATTGCAGCTATCACAGTATGGCACGAGTGCCTTCATGCATACATTAGATAGGAGACATGTCGCGGTTGTTAGAGTGGATGCTTCGGAAGATATGTCCTACCTTCATACAGTTAAAGCAAAAATAAAAAATGCAGAAAATTACAATGGCCGGTTACATACATGTGTAGCATACGATACATTGCTTTTATGATATTATCAGGAAATAGTACATGCACGGTATACGCTACATTTATAGCATATACATAGTTCTACACGCATTATCATCATCAAGATACACCATCTTTCTGTATAAAAAATTACAAATCGGTAGCAAGCCGTAGATGTACTCCCTATTAAGTTATTCATTGACTATTAAACTATATCTGCTTGGTCCCAATGTACCCTACGATTCGACCCTTATTTTCCATTCTATCGGGTTGCAGCTACGTCTTTGTGTTAGAACCTCGTGTCCAAACGTGCCATAGATATTCATGACCGTAGTATAGGCTTCCCATTACATGAATAAACAAACTTATCTTGAATGAAGCACATGTAATCCTTCTACGCGTACAGACAGCCATGTGGTTGCCGAACAGAAGTCGTATACGAAGGCGATATATTTGGAAACTAAAGCGATACCAAATTTACAGCAGAGAACAACGGGAACAAGAACAGCAAGATGCATGGAATGTGATAATATCTTTCTCTTTATACACCTGTGCACCAATAATAATGTCATATGGACGCCAAATCAGATACATCTGGAAAAAGATATATGTTTTTATATTGAACGACATTTGCTCCTATTTCCTTGACATATCTGTAGGACAATTTTAATGCTGTGGATAATCTCACGCGGGCGGCGCTCATCCTATGAATTACGACCATTATCCTGATTCCCATTCGAATCATCACATACACTCTCATTATTATAGAAAATATTAACTCCGTACGTTCCTATTAAGCACCATGCGCTGGGCAGAGGTAGCAAGTATACAAGGCCTGCATTTAGCCTTGTTACTTTTGTTACTATTATCCACCTTAGAAAGAAAAGACGAATGATAATCATTTACAAAACCTTCAGCAATGCGCTGAGCTCGGTATACACACACACTATGGTAAAACAATGGTTTCAGATCGTCGACCCACACAGTGCAGCTCCAGGCCTTGGATGGAATGTCACCGAGTCAAGTCCAAGTCAGAGGAAGCAGAGATGACGCCTTGTTAAGAGCTAACACCGTCACCGATATCTCGTGTTAGGTACGACGTGCGTACACGATAACATCGCAAGCACCAATATTAGTAGACCTCCTCTTGAACGGAGCCAAGCATCGAGCGTGGGTCCTAAATGCGAGGGTCAGATCCTAAGAAGACGATTGAATCTGGACGTTTGGCAGAGGATACCGTATAATATTGACCTTTAAAGGAGTAGTAGGTCGGTGACAAAATTTGACTATAAATAATAACGAGAATGTAATATGACAGCAATGTACTCGCAATACAGCAAGTCGATGAAATAGTACGACAGCATACAAAAGAAGACATATCAGTCCCGGGATATAGAAGAGTCGCACATGGACACATAACGGTAGCTCGGTCGTGTAATAGAGCGTATAATGGCCAGACAAGAAGCATACATATGTCTTTCTGATCATACGCAAATGCCATCAGAAGTGAGTGATTCAGGATGGAAAAGCAGAATGCGACCCTGAGTAGCTTATCTAAATCAGCTGTCATTGGGCATAAATTTGTCTCACCTCCATTGTATTGGTATCGTCGACCCCTAAGTTTACAGCATGTAATAGCTCAATATACCAGGCACTGATTCTACTATAGAATATGAACGGATATGCATATCAACTCCAAATTCACTATTATTCGGAGAAGTTTCTGCGATAATCCTGTGCGCCCTCTTTTCTGCTTATTACCGCATATGGTCTTGATGCGTATGCATCCTATATCACAGATTCCATCTAATAAACTCATCAATTATATAGTAACTCGCTAGTAGAGCTAATTCTGGGCGTCTTTAATGTGTTTCTACGAGCATGAAGAGCAAAAGTGTACCTGATGACTTTAGAGTTGTCAGCCACTTTGTTCGGATCCCATGATGAGCGATTTTGAATTCCAGAAAGTCGTACAAACCATCTTTTGAAACCGTTACGCTCGCTTGCCAGTTGTCTTTTTTTTTTCTTCCCGCTTTCCGACTTGGATTCATCTCGTTGTTCATTGCCATTTCCCATCTGTTGGTGCACTTGAGCATACTCCATTGAGCAGAAGCCGTCCCTTGTTATACGCGTAGGACAGAGACAGTTACTTGAAAAGAAACGGACCCTCAACACGCGTCCCCGCTCAAGCCGAGGAGGAAAAGAACAGAAATATGACAACAGTCGCACCGAGTACTCAACAAAGTGTGGAGGTGTATACGAAAGGCATCAAGGCCTGGTTCACCGATAAAGTCGAAGCTTGGGTATCCGCCACTTGTGTATCGAATACTGTTGATGGCAACAAGGTCCGAATCGTCTTTCAGGGCGACAACGATGGCAAGGTGGGATACGCGAATCAAATAAAAATAAGCCCACGCTTATGCTCTCTTTTTCTCGCAATGAAAAGGAATACGTCTTTGAAGCGACCACGGCCGAAATCGAAAAGTCGACGGGTGCCATCCTGCCTCCGCTGCGTAATCCGCCTAAAATGGAGTACACCGACGATCTGACGAACCTCAGCCATCTCAACGAGCCTGCTGGTAAAAGATACTAAAAGATATGCACCGCTTGTTTATATATTTTATTAAACACATGATGGTCGTGCATATAGTGCTCAACACAATCCGCACCCGTTACATGCAGCATCTTATATACACCTATTCCGGTATCGTCCTCATCGCTGTCAATCCTTTTGACCGCGTCGCCCTCTATGACCCCGATATCGTGCAACAGTACAGCGGCAAGCGGCGTGGTGAACTCGAGCCGCATTTGTTTGCTATTGCCGAAGATGCCTACAGATGCATGATTCGCGAACAAATGAACCAGACGATCGTCGTTTCAGGAGAAAGGTACGTTGCAGCTTCCCCCCCCCACCTCGTATCCATTTTATGTATTAAGCTCCCTTTTAGTGGTGCCGGCAAGACGGTCAGCGCAAAGTATATCATGCGCTACTTTGCGACAGCGGATGATCAGGAATCAGTAGGCAAGAAAAAGAAGCAAAGCGGCGGTATGACCGAGGTCGAGGAGCAGATTTTAGGTACGGCAAAATGTATCCACAGTGGATTACTATGGTGCTTACCTCTCTTATTTTAAGCTACCAACCCTATCATGGAAGCGTTCGGTAACGCTAAAACCACACGAAACGACAACAGTTCCCGTTTCGGTAAATACATTGAGATTCAGTTTGATGACGGCGCAAACATCATTGGTGCCAAGATCCGCACCTACCTGCTCGAGCGCTCGCGTCTTATTTTCCAGCCCCAGACCGAAAGAAACTATCATATCTTCTACCAGGTATACGCGCATCACAGTGCAATCGGCATCGTCTCACGCACTCTTTCTTTTTCTGTTTCTCTAGCTTTGTGCCGGCGCTCCCTTGTCAGAAAAGAAAGAATACGAACTCGGCGATTATACCAGCTTCCATTATCTCAACCAAAGCGGTACTGGTACTGTGCCCGGTGTGGATGACGCTGCTGAATTCGAAGTGACGCAGCGTGCGCTGTCAACTGTCGGTCTTTCCGTCGGTCTCCAATGGAAGATCTTCCAGCTCCTTTCCGCATTGTTGCACATTGGTAACATCCAGATTGGCGGCCGAGGTGACGCGACCCTCTCCGATAAGGATCCCTCCTTGTTGACCGCGACGAGGCTCATGGGAATCAACCCGACCGAGTTCAGAAAGTGGATCGTGCGCAAGCAGATCGTGACCCGGTCCGAAAAGATCGTCACCAACCTGAACCCTACGCAAGCCCAAGTCGTCAAAGACTCCGTCGCTAAATACGTCTACGCCAACCTGTTCGAGTGGCTGGTCAGCGTCATCAACGAAAGTCTCTCTTGCCCCGACATCAGCAAGGTGGCCACGTTCATTGGTGTGCTGGATATTTATGGCTTTGAGCATTTCAAGAAGAACTCGTTTGAGCAGTTCTGTATCAACTATGCAAACGAGAAGCTGCAACAGCAGGTAAACCAGGGTTATTCGATATACAAAGACGCACAAAAAACTTATCTATTACTTAGTTCAACCAACATGTCTTCAAATTGGAGCAAGAAGAGTATGTCCGAGAAAAGATCAACTGGAGTTTCATTGAATTCAGCGACAACCAAAAGTGCATTGAGCTTATTGAAGCCCGTCTCGGTATTTTGGCGCTGCTAGATGAGGTACAGTCTCGGGCGATGGTCCAATGGCGGTCGTCTAATATAAGTATAGGAATCACGTCTTCCTGCGGGTACGGATCAAGGCTTTGTGCAAAAGCTGTACAGCAACTTTGACACGCCTGACTACAAAAACTACTTCAAGAAGCCCCGTTTCTCCAACAATGCTTTCACGATCGCTCACTATGCCTTGGACGTGCAGTACGAAGCCGATAACTTTTTGGATAAAAACAAGGACACGGTTCCGGACGAACACATGTCGCTACTTCAAGGCTCTGAATTTGACTTTTTGAAAGAAGTTCTGGAAAAGGCAGCAGCCAACAACCCGCCACCCGCGGTAAGGCTATCGTTTGGGGATCTTATTAGTTATGCTCATCCAACTTTTTTCCCTTTTTCTTTCTGGACAGACGGAGAACAAGCGCATGAGCATGATGCTTAGAAAGCCGACGCTGGGCTCCATCTTTAAACAGTCCCTGATTAATTTGATGGACACGATCGGCGGTACCAACGTGCATTATATTCGCTGTATTAAGCCCAACGAGGCCAAGGTCGCCTGGGAGTTTGAGCCCAACATGGTCCTTTCCCAGCTCAGAGCTTGCGGTGTTCTCGAAACCATCCGTATCAGTTGCGCTGGCTACCCTTCGCGCTGGACCTTTGATGAATTTGCCGACCGGTACTGTGCGCTTGTGTCATCGAAGCATTGGCATGGCAAGCCCGACCTCGAGATTTCAGAGCTGTGCAGCAAAATCTTGGAGGTTTCTATCCAAGACAAGGACAAGTACCAAATTGGTACAACCAAGATCTTCTTCCGTGCGGGTCAGGTAATATGCAACGGGATGCTATGGGGATATATAAGCTAACATTACATTACAATCACTTTATTCTAGCTCGCCTATCTCGAAAAGCTGCGCGCTGATCGGTTCAACGAATGCGCAACATTGGTCCAAAAGAACATGCGCCGCTTCCTCCACCGCACGCGCTACCTCCGCATGCGAGAGTTGACCCTGCGACTTCAGAGCATCGCACGCAAAAAGGTCGCTCAGGCCCAGCTCAAATCCCTGCGCGAAGAAAAGGCAGCAACATCTATTCAGACCTGCTGGCGTCGCTACACAGCTCGCAAGGCCTATCTGTTCAAGCAGCATTTCGTTTTGCGTTTGCAGACAGCGATCCGCGGTATGCAAGCGCGCAGCAAACTGGGCAACGCCCGCGAGCACAATGCGGCGATCCAGATCCAGTCTCTTGTGCGGGGATGGTACGTGGCTACAACAGCATAGACATAGATGTCATTTCTTTTGCTTACACCTGTCATAGGTTTGCGCGGAAACATTACAATGCCCAGCGTCAGTTCATTATCCACCTGCAGTCATGTGTGCGTCGCCGCACAGCTCGCAAGCAGCTCACTTTGCTTCGCAGTGAAGCTCGCTCAGCTCACCACCTTAAGGAAGTGTCCTACAAGCTCGAGAACAAGATTGTCGAGTTGACACAGACCTTAACGGGTCTGAAGGACGATAAGAAGGCAGCCATGGATCGCAGCACGCAGCTCGAGGCGCAGATTCGCACATGGATGGAGAAATATGAGAAACTGGAGCGCCGATCCAAAGGCTACGAAGCCAAACTGCAAGAGCCCACTGTGCCCCAAGAGGAGTATGACGCTCTCAAAGCAGAAAAACAAGGAGTCCAAACTGAGTTGAAGGCCTCGCAAGACAAGGTCAAGGCCCAGGAGCGGGAGCTGGCGCAGATGGCAGAGCAGCTCAAAGCACAAAAGGAAGAAAACGAAAAGGTGCGCGCAGAACTGGAAGAAGCCAACGAAAAGGTCAAGAACGCGACCGACGAAGGCGAGGTGGCCGAACTCAAGAGTCAGGTCGCGGCCATGAAAGCTCAGCTCTCCCAAGTCCTGCATCAACCCAGACGACAGCAGTCTTCCACCAATGCGACAAGCGGCACGCGCGGCCTGTCACCTAACCCGCCTTCCTTCCTCGACGAACGCAGCTTGTCGCCAGGTCCCATCACGAACAAACCGGCCTCGAACTCGGCCACCGCCGCCGCCGCGGCATCCGGCCATACGACGCCCTCAGGAGCACCTGTACCGCCTTCAGCTGCAGCTGCGCTGACGGAAAGCAACCAAGCCCGCGAAAATGCAGCCACACGCAAGAGCAAGATCCCGACTGGCTTGCCCAAGAAATCACGGCGCAACAGCACAGCCGATATGCCAGCCAACCGTGTCAAGACGTCGATTGATGTCATGCGCCAGGCAGAGAGACTCACCAAGAGCCCTCGTCCAACTTCGATGCATCAATTTGGATCGATGAAGGCCATGACAGAGCCGATTGGGGATAACCCTGGTGAAGAGGTAAAGACTTTAGGAATGAAGGCGGCGTGGTGCTGATATTGGATCTCTAGGTGGCTTCTCTTTTGCGCGAAGAAGAGGGTCTGCAGGAGGAAATTGTGGAGGGTCTGATCAAGGCTCTCAAGATGCCCCTGCCAAGTCTTCAAAACCCGCCTTCGCAAAAGGAGATCTTCTTCCCTTCGCATATGATTGGCATGTGCGTCACCGAGCTCTGGCGTCTGGGCAGCATCCAGGAATCGGAGCGTCTCCTGTTTACAGTGATGGCTACCGTCCAGAAGCAATGTCTTGTAAGTCAATAATAGTAATCCATGGCTCAATTTTCGCTGACGGTACATAGAGCTTCACAGGCGACGAGGCAGTCGTCCCATGCGCGTTCTGGCTCTCGAACGTGCACGAGCTCCTGTCCTTGGTCTGCTCGGCCGAGGGCATCTTTGGTCCCGAGATCAGCCGCAATAAGGCGGTGGGATACCACGACTTTGAAAAACTCGTGTCGACTGTGAAATTCGAGCTCCAGTGCCTCGAAGACAATATCTTCCATGCCTGGATGAAGGAGCTCAAGAAGCGTCTGGGCAAGATGGTCATCCCAGCCGTCATTGAGGGTCAGTCCCTGCCCGGCTTTGTCACCAACGACTCGAACCGCTTCTTCAACAAACTCCTGACGGGCTCGAACCATCCCCAGTACAGTATGGATGACTTGCTCAACTTTTTGAACAAGGTCTGGCGTACGATGCGCTGCTACTACATTGAACACTCGGTGTCGACCCAGGTCTTGACGGAGCTGCTCAAGCTCATCGGTGTGTCTTCCTTCAACGACTTGCTGATGCGCAAGAACTTTTCGTCTTGGAAGCGAGGTGAGTCTCAAGAGTATTTGGATGATGTTTGGTCTAACTGACATGGATCATAGCCATGCAAATCCAGTACAATATCACGCGCATCGAGGAGTGGTGCAAGAGTCACGATATTCCGGAGGGTACACTTCAGCTTGAGCATCTGATGCAGGCCACCAAGCTGCTGCAGTTCAAGAAATCGTCCCTTGAAGATATTGACAATATTTATGATGTTTGTTGGATCTTGTCGCCCACGCAGATTCAAAAGCTGATATCGCAATATCAGACTGCAGACTACGAGGTAAGCACGAAGAAAAAGCATCACTAGCTATGCGAGACCTTGAAATTCATATACTCCTTTCCCTTTTTCTCTTTTCTGCAGAATCCAATCAAATCCGAAATTCTAAAGGCGGTGGCAGAACATGTTGTGAGTGGCGACAAGAGCGACGTGCTGCTCCTTGATTCTGTCTCGCTCGACGATACCACCAATCCATTCGAGATACCTGTCCCGCGTGAAGCCAATCTTCAGCGATACTTGCCTGCCTGGCTCAATCTCAAGCGCCTGCGCCGCCTTGCAGTCTTGGTCCAGCACCAGCACGATAACCATGACCAGCAGCAGACCACTGCGGTCGAGTCCACCGCGATTGCATCTCCTTGAGAGAGTTATACATATATACATATGAATATATATAAAATGTGTTTACATTTGTCTGTAGCTGATGCCCGAATATGTGTTCAATCACAAAAGATGTAGAACCATGCATGATCTATCTGTCCAGCTTTTGGCATTCTATAGTGAAGCTTACCTATTATGCGATAAGAAGTCTTTTACGCACATGTAACGATTTGTATGTAGGTAAGTGAGGACGCTAGTTTCAGATCCTTCTATCGCAGTACCTGCTTCAAAAAACTAGGTCACAGCAGTTCATCTGTACAAAGACTAAAGTTGCTTTGCGACCGGGGTTGCGCTCTTGGTTGATTGAACAAATGCCTAGCTGAATATGCTTTATACAGGCTAACCCCCGTCAGCGTTACAGATGTGCATGCGTCATAGGACATGCATAACGTATTAGGCTTAAGGTTCGAAAGAAAACATTTGCTGGCGACGACGTGCGGGAGCTCAAGAGTAGTTCTGAGCATAGACGGGTGCATTTGTGTAATGGAAACTCCAGACATGGGCAACGGGCACCAGGTCGTTCCCAGTTGGATTAAGCAAGGGGACGTGCACTTACTCCGAGAATAAGGATGGTGTCAGTCTTGATACTGAGTCCGGGCCAGTATAAAGTATTACTGCTTAGTACTTGGACCTGACGCTGTTGATACGTTTTTATATGGCGAAAAGAAGTCTAGGCGGACTTTATGCAGAGGAGGAGCACAATACAATCAGATCTTGTCCAATTTAATTTTCCTGGTCGATTTGAATATTGTATATGTGCTGTGTATGCTTATATCATGGATTGGGTACGTGTCTATCGCCGTAAGGATGGATGGGACGAACACAATATTTGAGGAGGAGATGGGGTTTCAATATAGGACAACAAAAAGATCCCCAACAATGGGAGTGGGTTAAAGGTTTATGCGACGGACCGATGCATGTTTCAAAAGGATGTGTCCGACACAAGGAAAAAAAGGTGACTCAGGCACTTTAATTACTTGACACTTCTTTTCTTTCCCTTCCCACACCACCACACAGAAAAAAAAAGCATATCTCCTCTTTTCCATGACACAACTCGACGATCAGCTCGCAGCCGTACTGAACAAACGCGAACAGATCGCCAAACTTCGGCGACTTGTTGTCAACCCCAATAATGCGATCGATTTCTCGTCCAACGACTTCCTGGGGTTGGCCAAGAGTCCACTCTTGCGCGAACGGTTGCTTCAAGAGCTGGCAACACTCCCAAACATGCTCGGATCGGGTGGCTCACGATTGCTTGATGGCAATTCGCAATACGCTCTGGATCTTGAAAACCGGATCGCAGCTTTCCACGGCGCCGAGTCGGCTCTTTTATTCAACTCGGGGTTTGACGCGAATTCGGGATTATTTGGCAGCCTGCCGCAAAAGGGTGACATTGTTGTCTATGACGAACTCGTACACGCGAGTGTGCATGAAGGAATGCGTGTATCACGTGCAGGCCGCTTAGTGCCCTTCAAGCACTCGGACGTGGCGGACCTCGATCGCATCTTGGCCGATATTGTTCCCACACGCGCCAACGTGTTTGTTGCAGTTGAAACCGTTTATTCTATGGACGGTGACGTCGCGCCCTTGCAAGAAATCATCCAAGTCCTCAAGAAGTACTGGCCTCAACGCGAAAATGGCTATATTGTCGTGGATGAGGTAATAAGGAATGAAATGAAATGAGGCAAAAGTGCTCGAGTGCTCATACTCGCTCTGCTTCTGTAGGCACATGCTACGGGCGTTTACGGAGAACGAGGCCGTGGAGTTGTTTCACAGCTCGGCCTTGAGAAAGAAATCTTTGCACGTTTACATACCTTTGGCAAGGCCATGGCAAGCAATGGTGGTAAGTTGAATCCTATATGTAGGGTTGTTTCAGAGAGTGATTCATTATTGCACATCTAGCTGCCATTCTCGGATCCAAGACACTGCGAAGCTATCTCATCAATTATGCACGACCTCTGATCTACTCCACATTCATGTCAAACACGAGCCTTGCATGTATCAAGTGCTCTTATGATTTATTAGAGAGTGGTGAAACCCAACTGGTAATGATTCCACATGATTTGATATCGCGTCATTTTTAATTGAGGTGTGAAGCTACAGGAGCATCTGCACAAAATTACACAACGGTTCCGGAACACGATCCAGCTGCCCACTGGAACCCTGCTTCCCTCGGACAGTCCCATCCAAGGCATCGTGCTCAACGGTAAATCCGACATATATTCGCATTTTGTTTCTTACAAGTTCATTAGGTAACGCACCTGTCCGCGCTCTCGCCAACTATTTGAACAAGCGTGGCTTCATCGTCAAGCCGATCTGTTCTCCCACTGTTCCCAAGGGCAAGGAGCGCGTGCGCATCTGCTTCCATGGAAACAATACGACTGAACAAATCGACGCGCTGGTCGCTACTGTACATGAGTTCTTCAAAGTACCACCTACCACCACAGATACCCTTTCCACTTCTACAACTACTTCTACTACTAGAGCCATTTCTTCTGTTGAAACACCCCAAGCATCCTCTTCATTTGTATCTGCCAAGCTGTAAAAGAAAATAATGCATGTCCGTCGCTCTTAAATTTATTTTGACAGCGCGCATTGATCTCTACTGTCTATCGTTTTCATGGCAGCGAGAGCAGGCCTGGGTGCGGGCGGTACCGCCATTGCCACTCCTCCTGATGAGAATGGAGACGACTTGTCAGCCATCCTCGCTCCCATCTTTTCCACCTTCTCATTCCCACAGCTCGAGTCTGTCCTTTATGCGTACTTGCCGTCGCGATTAGAGCAGCATATTCACAAGACCGGGATTTACGCCGTTGACACCTTTGTTGTCACTGCCACAGTGACGCTCTTGTTGGTAGCCGCCAAGCTGCTGCTCCGATTCGGTACGCTTCTACTGAATCAGTGGGTGCGCAAGAGCGCAGCAAAACGGTTGAGCGAGATTGCGGTCATGATTGAGCCTACGCAAGGGCAGGAGGAATTCAGCACCAGTAAGAACAACAACAGCAGCGAGACAATGCATCACGGACCACTGAACGCATACACGCTCGGCATGGTGCGTGCTCACCGGCTGGCACTTGCTCCTTTAGCTCCCAATGTCTTTCACCAAGCCCTCCTGTATCTCGTCTCGCAAAGGGTCCAGACCCAGTCCCAAGGAAGCTATATGCTCAAGCCTGATTATGAGGTCGACCGAGACGCGCTCGAGCCTCCAGACTTTCACATGGTTCCTCAACCGAATGAAGGTAACATACATTCGACTATGGTGGACGCCTGACAAAGCCCTATTTCCTTCTATCTAGTCCATACTGTCGATCAGGACGGCCATGAATTTCACATTCAACTCGTTCGACCCACCCTTCCCCTTACAGGCAGTGAAAGATCACAGCCAAACGAGCCGCTGGTCCGTGTTGCTGTCAAGCGGTCGGAAGCCACCGTTGCTACCCTCGTGGATTTCTTGAACCAGACCGCAAAGAACTATCTCAAACACGCCGAATCGCTGCGGAAACAGACACGCTCGCGCTACGACTATGCGGCTTCCGGAAAATGGGTGCGCATCTGCTCCTTGTATGAAGTCCAAGGGCTTCAAACCGTCGCACTCTGTCCAGAGAACGAGCAGCTGATCGAAAAGGACCTGCAAGCCTTTATCCATAATAAAGGGTTTTATAAACGGATCGGGGCACCCTACGTCCGCGGCTATCTCCTCCACGGCAGACCGGGAACTGGTAAAACGAGCCTCGTCTTTGCCATTGCGTAAGTGTGTCCACAGGATACTGCCTCTATACTAAACCATGGCCTGTCTCGAAAGGTCCGTCCTAAAACGACACCTCTATTTTATCAATCTGAGCTACATTGATTCGGACTCTGAGCTATTTCAAGCCTTCGCAAGCGTGCCAGCCAACTCAATTGTGGTATTTGAAGACGTGGATACCATGACGCCCGTAAGTCATCTAAATATGAGAAAACCATTACTCACCCACGCGTTATGACCAGGTACTCCATGCGCGACGGGCTGTGTCTCTCGACGCGTCTCCACGAAGAGGGCGGGAGGAGGACTCGATCGGCCCACGCTTCAATTTGAGTACCTTTTTGTCTATCCTGGACGGGCATACACTTGAAGAAGGCATTATTTTCATCATGACGACCAACCATCCCGAGGTTCTTGACCCCGCCATCAAACGTCCAGGTAAGCTTTTTTTTCAATGTTGTTATTAATACTAGACGATGTTGCAACTAACGATAAAATATTAGGTCGAATGGACATTGGCCTCGAACTCACGTATGCAACGCACTATCAAATGAGGCGCATGTACCGAATGGTCCTCGATGACGACGACACGAGCACGCTCGATGCTATTTACCCCGATCTAGAGAACGAAATCCCCGAGTTTGTGGTGCCGCCCTCTGAAATCATGCAGATCATGGTCCTCTATCGTCAGCGCGTGGAAGAGATACCAGATAAACTACGACGCCTTGTACATAAATACACTCAACAACAAGGTAATATCACCCAGTTTACGCGGACGAAGAGGCTAATTTATAGTAGATGGGACAGGCCTTCTTGTTGAGACCGACTCTCCTCCTTTATAGAACCTACCTATTACGTACTATTTTTTTTTGTTTATTTGATAATGAAAAAGTTCTTTTCCAGTGTTTTGTTCATTTCAGTCATCTGGCTCAACTCTGTTGTTCCTCGTCGCTCTCCAGCTCTCTATACTCGAGTTTCAGACCCTTTGTCAGGTGGCGCGCCTTTTTTATTTCCTCTTCAATACGCTGTTGTATCTCGTACAAGCTCTGTTGCGCGTCAAATAGGGGCCTAGATATCAGGTGAGCTCCAAGGGCTAGCTCCAACGAGGTAGGCTTTTATACATACTCTGTATTGGTATTCTTTGCTGTGGTAGTAAAGCTCGTTCCAGAAGATCTCTGGTTCGATATTTGTGCTTCCTCTCCATGCTGATCCAACGTGGTGCTATAATGGTACTACCAGATAAATGAACGTAGTACGCGTTCCGATGACATAATGTGTATATACGGACTCATACAGTGCAGGAGTAATCTCGACAAATGAACGGATCAACTGGTTAAAATCTTCCAGGTTCTCTTCCGTTTCTAAAAGGGGAAAAAGAACAGTTGATGAAAGCTGGACCCGATTAACAGACTATGTATACCATTCAGAGAAGAGAGGGTCGATGAATCCAGGTGTTGGGAAAGTTTGCTGACTGAACGCGACCATTGTTGACAATAATTGTCAACACGGGTGAGAATAGCACGTCTGTGTATTATGTAGGACAACAAGATATTAAAAATAAAATAATTATACACGTGAGTGAGTTAACCTGTGTGCGGCCACACGCTCTTCCAGGGTCCTTTTACTGTGCTCGGCGGTTGCGGCTTCTTTTTGGATAAAGTACAGGAGAAAGGCCAGTTCGTTGGCGTTCATGTGAAAGCAAAGAAGACAATAGCGTATTTTTCTTTGGGGTGGCGCACGGGCCGGATATAAAAAAGAATGAATCCCCACAGAAGGATTGCCGCATTCGGGGAGGATCCGTACCACCGAACACGGTCTTTTCTTTTGAATAAGAAATTGCCCTTCGTCCTTATTATTATTGCCGGCTCCTTCAAATAAATCCTTTTTTTTCCCGTCTTTATACTTTTCCTTAGAAAAAAAAAATGTCGACCGAAGTCCATTCGCAGAAAGAATCGCAACTTCACGACATCCCGTCTGAATCGGCAAGCGTCACCGATCGCGTGCAACAGCACGCCTTGACCGCCTGGTCCACAGCGCGTGTTTATCTAAATATGCTTCAGGGTATTGGTCTGCACCTGTGGCAATAGTAAGTACACATGCTTCGTTTATCTTCTGAATCTATTAGTTGATGTGTATCATGCTATCAGACGCTGGATATTACAGCCCCCTTTCATTTTCATATATCTATGCAACTTATTGACATAATGCGATTAGTTCCGATGTCCGGCTTGGCGTGTACGCTTTTGGAGCACTGTCAGCGGTGCCGATTGCCTTTTTCCTGCTTTATGCTTTGGTGACGCTGTTTATCTCGACGTGTATTGCTGGCTTTATCTGGCTGTGTATCATGGGCATCGCACTGACCATCGGCGTAATTGTCCTCACCCCTTTCCTCGTCGGCGGTGCATTCGGGTCCGTGGCACTCGTGGCCGCCTACCGCGTTTGGTCAAAATTCGATGCCGCGTGGCAGCCCCAAGCCAAGGAAGATCAGAAGCATCAAGAAGAGCTAGTCCATATGCAGAACAAAAAAGACGACCAGCAGAAAGATGTCCATCATGCCTGATCAACCATGCATTGCATGCCAAAAACGTGCGATTCCTGTGTGACTCTTATATGCTGTGATATGTAAATAAAGAAAAAAAAAGAGCCTACGTCTGCAAGTAGCAAATTTGTTATTATTATATACATTTCTACGTGGAAGGAAACGGTATTGCCCCGGGATAGCAACACAAATACTGGGGATAGGATTAGTAGGAAAGAAGCACAAGGAAAAGAACAAGAAAATTAAGAAAAGAGATATGGGAGCCAGGCCAGAAAGTTACGCGCCATTGTTTGTTTAAGTGTGGAAACTTCTGTCGTCACCTTTTTTCACTCACGCTCCATTTTGGCTTCAATTTTATTTTTTACCTTTCCACTTTTTTTGTTATTACCTGGAGCTTTCGGATGAAACGGAAATGATACATTAACTTATAGGAAGCGTGCCAGCCGAGAATAGATCAAATGGTCCTGGTTATTTTGTCTTTTGCCACGTGCGTGATTTGCAACCGATGCAGCTCATATCGGAGGAAAGGCAGTGCGCACAGCACTGGAAAGGAGCAACGCGGGGAAAAGCTAGGGGGTGCCCTTCTGTTTGGCGATGTACATCATTTGTGTTCCCTTGCCAACCCCCCATCCTCTCTTACCCCCTTCAATCAGCTACTTGGGCACATACACACATTACACTTTATAGACACACCAATCCAAATCAGTGCATTCCTATATCGACCATCGATTCTTTTTCTTTTATTTTTGCGCGCCAAAAAGTAACGACGGGTAGGGGCAGATACTTGTACGATTATGGAAATCGTTCTCGGATCATTGTTGTTGTTATTTGCCACCCGTCCCTTTGCCTTGTTCGCCTCTCAATGGCTTGCATCTTCTTGGCAATTCGCGTATAAAAACCCGCTCGGCTTGTTTCCTCATTCTTTCTTTCTCTACTCCAACTGAAGATTTATATAACATATATATATACTTATTGAAAGCTATATATATATAATCATATATATTATCTATATACTTGACGACTTTCTCTTTACGCAACTGACTATGGTACCTTTTCCTGACGCTTCGCCATCGCCATACCACAGCGATACCGCCTCCTCCTCTCCCTCCTCCATCCACGACTACCCATGCATGTACCGCACCAGCTTTTGCTCCGGGCAAGCGCAGTGCGTGCATTGCCACGGCGGGGTCAACAAGCCCTGGCGCCTCGCCTTTTTCGACGAGCGTGATCAATTCCAGCATCAGCTTCATAGAAATCCACCCGCCCAGCACGACTTCTTTCGGTCCAAGACAGCCTCGCCTGCCATCCACACCACCTCCTCTTCTTCAACCAATGTGCCTCGCCGGTTGAGTTCCGGCTCGGCTTGTGAAACATGCCGCCGCCGGAAAACAAAGTGCGATGGTGGCCAGCCATGTGCGTATTGTGCAACCAACCGGATCGAGTGCGTCCACCGCGCTAGCAAGAAACGAGCTTCGGCGCAGACCCTCCATCACCCGCTCAAAAAGCCTTGGGCGGCGGATGATGCTTCAAAGAAATATCATCACCTTCAACCGTTGCAGTGGATCGACATGGTGCAGCACCATCAACAGAACCAACTTCAGCAGCAGCAGCAGCAGCAGTACCCCGTCACTCTGAAGCCCCCAGGAGATCTTTCCCCTACTCTTGACAAGTCACCTGGTAACTATCCAAAAGAAAAAAAATTAGTAACAAAAGATGGAGAGATCGTTTATATTTCGTGTTTTTAGAACCCAAATCCATCATGAAACAAGCCAGTTGTCCGTCCTTGATGGTCTCGCATTGGTCGCCGCCTCAGCGTCGAGGTAGCACCAGTAGCAGCTGCCAAAGCATCGCCAGCAGCAGTCATGGCAGCCCTTCGCCTCCCCTGATGATCGACCCTAAACCGCCTGCTTCTCCTGCTGCAGTCGATCTTTCGATGGAAAAGATGCCCAGCATGATGGACCAGCTTTCGTGCCGCACGTTCTCTGCCGTCTCGCTTACTTCGCCCAATACGACTTACCCCATCTACCCGCTCGATGGCTTCCGTCACCATGGATACGCATCTGATTGTTAATACCCCCCCCCCGCTTCTCCACCATTTTTTTCTATTCTATTGCATTGCTATGGCTCTCGGCTTTAACTATTATGATCACTTTATATGCCCTTTTCCCCACTCTCTTCATCATTCATACGCACCCACAAACTCCCCTTCTTTTACTCGCTCTCTCCCTTCCCTCTCTGTCTCTCTCTAATATTAGCCTATACTTCCATTTGAACTCTCCCCCTTCATCCCTTGTATGCAACTCTCTTATGCTTTTAGCTTTGTAAATTATCACGGTCTTACTTCCTTTTTTCTTATCCAATCTTCCGTTCTTGACTTCTTGGATTGATTTCTGCTCTTTCCATTCTTTTTTTTTTCTGTTTTTGGCGCGCCAAAAATTCTCTACAATTGAACGTCTCTATATACATCCCCTTTCTCTATACATTAGCGTATAGCTTTTACATATATTTACATACCTAAATTTCACCATTTATATCTACAGTCAGCATATACATAGCCTCTCACCCAAAGATATTCAGTTCAATCAAAAATATATAAAAAAAACCTATCTCCTCCGAAGGTGTATCATGTTCATACTAACCATCTAGCCCGTGTCCGGAGTTCAGATACCAATTTCGTCCATAAAATACACGTGCCGCGAAATGAAGAACACATAGATGATATGGAAAAGAAGCAGTTATTCGGCTTGTCCGCTTTAAACGTACAAGTAAACGAAAAGCCTGTGACGTGGAATTTATACATATGTGTTTCGTGGTTGCAGCAGTAGCTGCCGCAGCCAGGTGCGGCACCTATTGACGGACTCGTCAAATATTTTAAATTAAAAGTGCCTGACAGCCGAGGGCTGATTTTACTTGGCGGTTTGTGATCCTCAATATCACAACCCCCCTGGCGCCTCCTTGTATCACATACACACACGGATTGGATTCTTCTTCTACAGTGAAGATCATAAGCGTATTACCCATTAGGTACACATTCAACCGGACTCCAGAAGCAAAGGTATGTCATGGAGAGAAGAAGGTGCTGTGTGTCAAGTTGACAAGGAGCTGATAAGCAAAACGAAAAACGTAGCAGAATAAAAATGAAATATCAACAATAAGCCAAAGAGGAAAAACCAATCTGCTTGTGTGACAAGGCGATGTCAAAAAGCAAGCGGCTTCTGATTTGCAATATCGTGTGTTCGCTGATTACATGTTACAACAGAGAGAGGCGCAGTAAAAAGTTGACTGGAAGAATGCAATGAGCTTTGTTGATAGACTTGCTTCATGAGAGGATCACTATGCATGTCATTTGAGACCAAAAGAGAACTGAGCTGACAAGACTATATTATGTATGAAATGTAAGTCGATCCGGATATGCCTCGTGTGATGCTGCTATATGGATGTTCACTGACTTGGGTTTGATCAGCGCATGACAAGTGTGCTGGCGACAGTATGCAATGGTTAACGCCTTTTTGGTGGGTGGCGGCGAGAGCGGATAAGCGCTTCAGGAACCCACTGTCAAATAGAAAGAGATCAAAGAGAACGAACGGAGAGACCAGAAACCCTCCAAGTTCGGTTGCAATGTATTTAAAAACACCTAAAGAGGAAGTGACTCAGAAATTTCCACTGGAAAAAGCGCGCACAATTTGGACAGCCAGCACCTTACGAGTGGGTCGAGGTCCTTTGCGTTAATTACACAATGGGTCGGAAGCATGGGCCGCGTCCCTCTCGCCCGTGTACCATATTAGGCAGGCAACAGCCCTTCCTCAAAAAGTGGCTGGGCCCTCACTTTTTCTCTTTTGTATAGACGAGACGACTCCGCCTCATCAAAGCCTTAATTTGTGATTTTCATGGATGAGGCGTCTATTCACAATACATCCTTTTCTGAACCGCGTCAAAATTTCATACAGACACTGTACCGCTCGATATGTAAAGACCGCCCTTGTAGTGGGAGCCTGGACACCTAGGATGGCAAAGAAGATCAAAAAGAATAAAAGAAAAAGGGGGGCGTACAATATCTTTAAATTAAGTACTCGTGTGTGTAACCGGATTGCTTCGGGTGACACAGGTCGGCTGCAAGGAACGACCGCAAAATTGGCCTTTTTTCTGATAATGAGCAAGTGGCATCAGTGTGCTTAACAAGGCGAATGTGTGTATGTATATGTATGTATGTGAGAATATGTGGGATGCGCTAGTGATGAGGGGCGCAGTACAAGGTAATCAACCTAATTAGGAGGAAAATCATGCCCTGGGGCTCTCTTGTCCTCCGTGGTATGACCCAACTCGAGCCACCCCCATTCAGCACCCGCGCGTGCGCACACCTTATTACATGACCATTGCCATATGTAAAAAGGTGGACGCGGAGGTAGAACCATCCCTTTTCTTCTGCTCTTTTTTTTGTCCCACTCCCTCAGCTTTTTGTTTTCTTTTTCTCTCTCTCTCCCTTTCTCTTTCCTCCCCTTCTCATACCCACGTACATACTCGTACATATACTCTAAAGAGAGAGAACAATGGTGTCCATTGAAAAAATCGTAAGTGCCATGTTCTCCAGTTGCCCTGTGCATACTTAAACACCCGCTATGAACAAAAGGGACGGAGGATAAGCCAGTCCAAGTGGACCAAAGTATACATTGCCCTCGCCTTGTTGCAGGGCATCATGATCATCGCCTTGCAAGCTGGTATTGCAAGCCAAAACACAACCCAGGCCGCCGTCCTGCCCAACTCGATACCCAGCCAGTTCAACTCGACCCAGACGACCGTCGCTTCGGACGTCCACGATGCCATTCACCAGGCGACGAACCGACTCGACCGGATAAAATGGGAGAACGTTGCCTTCATCGGTTTCCAGATATGGTTTGTCGGCATGGCCTTTGACGCGGTAAGTGTTTTATGTGTGTACGTATGAAAACAAACAAACTCACCTGTGATGTATTTTTGTAGACTGTGTATCAGAATGCAGCCGAAGTCATCGCCCTTGCCATCCTCAACATCATTTGCGCCGTCCTCGGTGGCCTCGAAGTCATGGACGGTCGTCGCTGGCTAAAGTACCTGCGCCAGGCGAACGCCGAATACGACCTCAGCCTCACCACGACCCCGCTGCAGATCGCTTTTTATCTCGAGATCGCCCTCACCGTCCTGCTCGCCGTGTTTGCTGTCGTTTTCGCTTACGTCTCTTACGCCGTCGTGCGCGAGTTTGGGTGGGTGATTTACAAAAAAATCGGTCCGGACGTCAGCATACAGAGTAAGTCGAGCAGAGGATATATGATTATCTTTTCGTTACTCTGTTTATCGTAAACTCATCAACCGTTCCACAGAGATGTACCGTATCTTTCAGTTCTTTGTGCTGGCCCTCAAGATTGATATTTTTATTGAATTCTTGGTGTCCATCTTTTACTTTATCCAATTCGCCATCGACTCCGGTTTCCAGTGGGACACTTGGGTCATGCTCGTCGTCACGATCCTGATGCTCCCCATGCTCTATTTTGCACGCGCCACAGTCGCGGCAGAGGCTCACGGACGCATGCTTGTCTTCATCATCTTCCAGTTTGTCGTCGTTTTTGAGTTTATCCTCGTCCTCCGCCAGACTTTGACACCCAACAATTATTGGTATACATGGATCTGTTTTGGTAAGTCTAAAAAAAAAGGGAAGAAAGGGGAACATTTGATTAAATGTTTCTTGTTTCTTGTTATAGTGGTCCTCGGTATGATCTTTGCTCTGGGCACGGCGGTGCTAGGCGCCTGGTGCATGAGCAACTTTGGCAAGGGCCTGGCGCCCTACGTTCAGCGCGGCGCCGACAAAGAGCAGGCCGGCCGACACGAACTGAAGGGACAAGCGTCTGTTTCTTCCTGGCGCATTGATGACGACTAGATTGAAAAAAGCACACATTATCTTCCCAGCATTTTCTCCCCCTCCCCCTTTCTCTCTCTTTTGTAGTGTATCATAGGCATCATCTCCTTTTTTCCTCCTCTTTTCATTTTTGTATGTATTTTGAAAGATATATAACCGTTCCTAATCCTAGTCGCGTTCGCGGCGCTTTTTCATGGACGCCAAAGCTCTTTCACGCATTGCTCTTGTTTCCTTCGGTTAAAGCATATATCATTAGCAGATAAGCATAAACAAGGTTTCTAGCTTTTTACCTCATCCATGTCGTCTCCAGAAGATGGACGCGTTTCTTCGCGGGCAGGCGAAGGCGTACCTCGCGCTGGGCTCGAGGCACGGCGCGGCGTGCTCGGGGAACGGTCATCACGACGGCGCTCAGCGGGGCTTATGCTGCGCTGGTGATGACGACGGGGTGTGCTCGGGCTGCGGTTCCGGCCACGGTACCTGCGGGGTGTGCTCGGGCTACGTTCCCGACGACGCGGTGTGGATGGGCTGCGATGACGACGGCGCCGTCTCGGACTCGGGCTTCGACGGCGGTAGTGCTCTCTACTATTTCGGCGGGTGGGTGACAGAGATGGACTGCGTGCGCGTCGTTTATCGTCTGGTCGCCGGGGACTACGGTCGCGACGCGGGCTGGGGCTACGCGACCGACTGCTTCCAGGCGGGCTGCGGAACCGTCGTCGCTCTCGCGAACGCGGTCGTCTTCTCGGTGGGCTGCGGTTATCAAAACGCGACCGACGACGCGGAGGTGAGCGCGATCGGGAGCGTCCTCGGTCACCCTAGAAAGCCAAAACATATAAGTTACAGCTTTTTTTTTTAAAAAAAAATTAATCACTCTGCATACAAATCGTGATCGTTTGACGCTTTCTTCTTTTGCTTCAGCCAGTTCGGCCTCCTTTCGACGGCGAATAGCATCCATCACGGTTTGCTGACGAAGCGAACGTTCCGTTTCGTCTCGCTTGGACTGCTGGAGTTCACGTTTCTTTGCTTCCAAAAACTGTTGCGGCACACCACCAATCGACTCCTGGGCACTCAGCAGCAGCTTCCACAGATCGAGGATAAACGGTTGCGTGTTTTTTTCCAAGAATCCCGTCAAGTTGATTTGCATTCGGCGTGCATCGGGTTTCTGTCAAGAGAGTATGAGCGTTAATGTAAGAAGAGATCGCGCTTTTGAAGATTTTACCTCTTCTTCGAGCAAGCCAATGGTGAAATCAATGACAACTTCATCTTCAAAGCCAAGTAATTCAGTAATTCGTGTACTGATCCAGGGCCGCATGACATCCAAGTTGACTTTCTTCATATCCACCTTTTGATCAAACTCGGGCGGGAAGGTCATTGACTTGAGAAGCTTCTTTTCCTTATTACTGAACCGACTGTCCTGATCGGCACTTGTTCCCTATAAAAACGCCCATGTTCATATGCTGCCAATACAGACGGTTTAAAAAGAGTACCTTGAAGAAACCAGCGTCACCCATGGCGATCGGTTATTATATGTATGTTCAGAGGGGAAGAGGGAATAAAGAAGAGGAAATGAAAAGGATTCTTAAATTGACAACCCGCCGCCAACGCTGCTTCATTTTAACATGACGCGCCAAATCGAAACGTATATTTCAAATCGACGCGTCACTCATTTTATTACATTCTTTGTGATGCGTCTGTCAGAATATAAAAGATAAACGACTGCTTGGTATTAACTGGACACGGCATATATACTGGATACGAAAAGGCAAAAAAGAGAGAAGAAAAAAAAAGAAGAGAGAAAAGAGGAACCAAAATCGCTTATTGACTTGTTCGGTGGACTTAGCGACAAGCCGTGTGCCTCCTTTTACTGTAGGTCTTTGTCTATCCTCCCATGGACGCGATTCTTTGGCGAAAGGAAGATCAGTCAATCGAATTCCATTCACAGAAAGCATTTGGGCCAGCAAGCCGTGAAGATTACGACGATGTAGCACACCATGTAGTAGATCAATTACACCCACTTTCTTGTCAAGTCCTACACACCAAAATCAATTGACGCTCCGTTCACTCCAGGTAAATGAAAGTGCTTGATTATGCTGGACACTATGCTGAAGCAGCATTCATTCATAAGGACTACCGCAACTTTACAAACCTACTGTACGCTGGAATACTACCAGGCGGCCGGGGCAACGGGTGCATGGGCCTTGACTGCAGTCGCACGGGATCACAGCGAGGCTATGCAGCGCATGGTCAAGACAGAACAGTTGTTATACAGAACGGCGTGAGTTTATTTAGTACCTTCCAGCTGAACTGTAGTTCGTATTATGCAAGGGATACACCCGAGCGTGTGCCTTGCACGGGTGCCTCACGTATCTGGTGTCATTACTTTCTATAACTACCGCTTTGACGGGTTATTGACGTGGTGACTTGGCTGCCCAAGCAAGAGCACAAAACGCACCGGATGTAGGCTGTATTACCACAAGAACTAAGCAAGGTTGAAGGGGTTGATAATTCGCCTTATGCTGGTTCTTACCCAAATTCACCAAACATCACTGCAATGAGATCCACATAGATGCATACGATTTTTAATCCGGAATAAAACGGTTGCCCGAAATGGAACATATCACTTTTTAAATTAACCTCGTCACTGACCATCGCCTCCGAATTGATCTCAACTGGCGAGACTTCACCTGCGTGGCATCTGAAAGTCATCCATGCTATAGCAGCGCAAAATCCATGATTCCCTCGTCCACCTCGGCACACATTAACTGAGTTGACGGTACATACTAGCAGCCGTAATATGGTTTATGGGCATGGGCGCCCCTCGCTGCCTGAATCAGCTAATCTCTTTGACGTTCGACGGCATCCACGGCCAAACGTACGATGGCAGAGCTAACCCGGACGTCCCGTTGCCGGCATCTACCTAATTGCAACATATCACATGCATGGGCTCGTATTGGGAATAGAGGAGCTTGACTTTATACCTGGTATCGCTTCTCAGTTTCGGTTTTTTCAAATTGCTGTGCATTTGAGATATTTACTCGTCGAAGTCATGGAAAAATTTCGGCCAAGGATAAAGCAACAGCTCTTGTATCACTACATATTTTAGCACATGCAGTCTTCGTCTATAAACGCCCGATTTGTCATTAGGTGAAATAAGAAGGAGCCATGGCGCCTACCCTGAGTTCGTCATACAATATGATTTGATTTTAAAGCCATAACGCACAGACTTCATGCAGAAGTTGAGTTTATGTATAGCTTGCACAGAAAATCCAGGCGCCGCGTCAAAATTTCATCGTGTCGATTTTATTGGACATTTCCTCTCTTCCGTCTCTTTGGGCGACATGACGACAGAAACAGACGACATTGACTCAATGTCCCTTGAAAAGGGCTTGGATATCTCGCTCAAGAGAGCTATGGACGAAAACAATGCAAGCGTAGCCGAAAGCTTACGCGAACTATTGAGCCAAGTGCTGGAATCCAAGATTAGGCAGTCATTGAAAGCATGCGATTACAGCGCGGTATTAGAACGCATAGAATGGCTATTGCGGACAAGGCCTTCCAGTCCATCCCCATTGCTCCTTTTCTCTGAGATCTACGTGCGCCTCGGCTGGTTCGACTACGCACTTGAAATGTGCAACCAAGGCGCATACATTTTTTCGGAGAAAAGCCCGTTCCAGGACCGTATCGATTGGATCACGCAGTACAGAAACAGGCGACGCGATCCTCTGCAGTGTCTTCCTCCCGAACTTATCACCCGCACCTTCCAGTTTGCTCCAGAAAAACGAACCACGGCCCGATGTGTTTCGCGTGTATGGCGGGATACCCTCGATAATCTTCCTATCTGGCGTCAAGTCACCATCAACCGCGACAATTCCGATTTTTTCTTCAAGTTTGGCGCACCCATCGACAACGACGACGAGTACGACGCTGATACACCTCCACCTACGTCTATCGTGAGTCCAGCACTGCAGCACTTGACGTGGTCTACGTTCTATCCGCCTAGCTATATCATTCGATCGCTGCATGCACGCGGTTGCACTCAGCTTCAAACTCTGAACTTCATCATGAAGAAGGATTCGCCTTTCCGCGCAACACCAGACACTGACTTTTGCTTCAACATAAAACAACTCGGTGCCCATCTGACCAATCTCACTTTGGACGTGCCTTACCATCAACGCTACGTGCTACGCCGTTTACTCGCCTCGCTGCCCCAGCTGGTGTCGTTAAAGTACCATCATCGTCCTCCTGAGGGACAGGCTAGGCAACCAGACTTACACCTGGACGACGCACTCCCGAGAGGTCCTCTGAAGCTAAAATATCTCCAATGTCTTGGTGAAAAATGGCCTGCAGAAGAATTCATCGGCCTCGCTCCTCTTGTCCCTGAACTCGTATCCTTCATAGTGAGGCCTGATCCAAATCCAGAGTATACAGCTATATCGTGGACGATAACAGGACAATTCATGGAACGCTGCCCGCAGCTCGAGACCTTGATATGGAAGTACAACATCCAGCCTTACTTGGATATATTATCAAAATCGGATGGACCAACTAGTACGGTTGCTACTGATACATCTCTTGCATCAGACCTGACCCCAGGTGTCCGTCATCTTATCCTCGATTCGGGACTTCAAGTGCACGACATTAGCTTGTACGAATTCATGGCGAAAAATCAAGCGACTTTGGAAGCTCTCTACTGCGCGATCGAGATACACGTCCCCTTTGGTCAAGACCGCGTATTGCCCCAGTTGGAATTTCCTCAGCTTCGCTGGCTATCGATCGGCTTCTGTCTTCCTCGCGGCTGCGATACGTTATCAAGTCTGCCATCTCTTTGTCCTCGCTTGGAGATGCTGACGATGAAGTTCCTTGAATTCGGCCTGACTATCGACGACATGCGTGCACTATCTCAATTGACTCAACTTCATACACTCAGGATAAATTCATGTTCCTTCGAAAGCGCAGATACACTTTTAGCACTCTTTGAAGGCGTGGTTGCCTCGGACTGTCCCTTAGCGTCTCTTGAGTTGAATCCTTTACATGGCGATGATCTATTGACAACTCCTGTCCTAGTCGCGCTTGGTCGAATGAAGAGCCTTACGAAGCTGATTATATCCACCGAGGAAAGTATGCTTACAAAAGATGGCTTTGACGCATTTCTGCGGAGCGCGCGAGACTCGGGCTTGGCGGAAAACCTTCGATATCTGGACTTCCTCAAATTTGACATAAAACCGAAGACCCTTTGGGTTACCCTCCTGTACAGCACCTTCACCAAAGCCCGCATTGCCCAAAATATGATGTATCTTAGGCATCCTCGCTAAACATCATTGTACGTAGTATATTGAATTTGTGTACACATACTTCAAAAAAAAATTATACATAATGCATGAAACATACATTTAATGGTTGCAGAAAGCAGCTACCTGTGGTGCATTCATTGTGATGGTCGAAATTTTATAAAAAGATTGTTCCCGCCACAATTCACGAGTGGCGCTTCCCATAAAAGCACATTTAAAGGTTATATTTTGTGGCCGTGTATTATGCGTTTAACTACTTGCGTTCTAGTTACTCGACTAGATATCTGTTATACTACATGTAGATACCCCTCCCGTACAAATTTAGGTTTTCATTGATTGTTAAATGAGAATGATATTGAACAGAACATTGTCCAGCATGATGTTTATGTATCCGAAATTTCAGTCTTTAAAGCCAAACCGGCTGACTTACATCCAACGTTTGCTATCACAGATGAAATGAAAGTGATGGCCACCGATAGGCGTGTTATTATGAAAAGGGCTATGATCATAGCAGCGTTAACTTGCAGGACGACAGCCCCCAAAAATAAGCTGAAAGCCGTAGATAATCGCATTGTGTGACAGTATCATATTGGTCAGAGAAGAGGAGGAAAGTATTTATGGTTGTTGTTGGCAGAAGTAGAGAATTAAATCATTTAGATACTTCCTTCCTCTGCAGTTTTTTACTGATCCATACTGAACAGAGGCTACCCCAAGAAATGCAGATACTGAATAGCGTCATGGTGCAAGAGAGAAGTAAAGAGTATATAGGAGAGACGCTGCAGTTGCATTTCATGTAAAAACTACTCCAGGAAAATCGCAGCTGTAATGAATTCATTGCACTACTTTTGACTGCCTTTATTTATTTCATGCAGCAAGCACCCTTCAGTAACAGCTTTATGTAGACTGGGTGACATTGACTCCAGTTATTGCGAAATAGCCAAATAGATCATTAAGTTACGTACAGAAACCGTTTCTCCTTGATGCTACGCAGCTATCTGATGGGCTTCGTGAGCATGATCCGCTTATTCGCAGCATGTACGCTGTTTGCGATATCGTCAAGCAACGAGTGTAATTCCGGTCCTTCAATGTACCAAAAATTGGTCCCTTCAGAGTGTTTTTCTTTTTTATTAAAGGAAAAGGAAGCCGCGGCCGGTGAGTTAATGTGAGCTGGTTATATATCTGTGCGCCTCCTTGATCAGAGTTATACTGGACATATCAGAGCCATTGTATGGCACGACGCTGCTGTTGTGATCTGTCAACGAGTGGGTGGATTACTTCCCACATAAGACGGCAATCTGCCGATAGAGTGCTAAGTTTATCCGAGTATTCTTTGCAGTTTGAATGAGAGAAGGTGCTGGAGACAGTAGCCGGTTCTTATTTCCAAATGTGACATGATCGACGGTGCAATTGAATCCCAGTGTTGTAGCTTTCATCTCTTTCTTGCTGACGCAAATACTCTGTTTAACCCTCTTGATGTGTTGCTCTTCTTTTGTCAGATAGAGCACGAAAATCAAACTGCATCGCTACTCTTGGTATGATTAGCTTCACTAACTGCTACATGTAACACGTCAATGTTAGAGACCGCGCCATACGTGAAGTAGAAAATATATCATGCTGGCAACCAAAAACCCCCATCTTGTACACGGTACTCTGATTTTGTGCTTTGCGGAAGTATCTTCGTTGGCACTACGTTGGAAGGGACGTCATAAGAATTTGACAAAAATTGTTGTTTTTGTTTTTTTTATTTCGTACCCCAAGCGGCATCTTCGTGCTCGTACCTTGACCGCTTCATGAGATCTTGACAGCGTGAAGGGAGACAATTTGCTGCTTCGTCCCGGTTTGCTTCGAATAAATGATATAGCCTCGCAGGAGGATAGAGAATGATAATGGGGGGGGGGTCTAAATAGGTATAATATACTGTAGCATATCGATTGCAGTGTTCGCCTTGATCCGCTGGATTGACAGCATTCGTCTTCTAACTGTTGAGGTGAGAAGCAAGGTGTCACTAATATAGACTTTCATGAGGTCGAAAGTCTGCCCGGTTATGCATTTTGACACTTCGGTAAAGTGCATAGATATACTGCATATATGAAGCCACCTTCTGTCGAATTGCAAGAGTAAAGCTGTAGTGTCTCGCGTTAGCATTTTCGCCAGACAACAAGAACAAGATACTGCTTGCCAGTGTCAGCGAAATTAGATCGTCGAGCTGCACTAACCGGCGAAAATATGCAACACGTTCCATTATCGTCAGCTTGGTGTCTTTGAAAAAGACTTCATCAGCCTTTTCACTTAATGCAATGAGGTCTACAAAATGTTCATGATTATGAGCATCTGATATAGTAAAGATCGGGAAACGATACCTGCATCAAGCTCAGACAAAAAAAAACCTGCATTTGAGTTTGCTGCATTACTGTACCAAATCGTCTGCTTCGTTCTTGATTGTCCAGGTGCTTTTGCCGTTCCCGACATGTTGTTCGCTGCTCTACTGGTCGTGCTCGTCGATGCTTCTAGTCGTGGTCGTTGTTCTCCTGGTCGTTGTCCTCCTGGTCGTGCTTGTCATTGTCCTCCTGGTCTTCCGTGTCGTTGTCCTCCCGGTCTTGTTCGTCCGCCTCTTCATCTTCGAGGTCCTCCAAATCAGGGAATACTTCAAGGCAAATGTTGTCTCCGTTGATGGCAGGCGGTGAAAACTCCGAAGCAGAGCACCTCAATTCCTCCCCCTCCCAGTCAGGATTCCCTAGTGCCGACAGTTCTTCGTATTCCAGCAACCATGTATCAGGCACGGTAGGTGGTGCCAGGTCGAGTAGTGAGGACGCCCACGGTGGCGATGGCGAAGGTGGTAGCGAAAGCTGGTCCTCAATCGGTGAAGGGCTAAGTGAGAGAACATAAACGTTTTCAAAGTCGACTTCGGCGAGACTGTCAGATATATACGCCTCGGCCGGCGGCGATGCTTGCCGTTCCTGTCCAGCATCTTCTGCTTCCCAACTGTCCAGCGAGTGATCCTGTTGCTGGTGTTGTAACTGCACCTCCTCAGCAGCTGTTTCTGGTTTGAGCGGGGCTGGCTGTACTGTGCGGCGCGAGTGTTCGAGCGTGAACGGTCGCGACTGCGACGACTCCTGGTCGCTTAGCGACGAATCACTGGTCGTGCTGGCGGGAGAAGCTGGAGACAAGTTCGGGCGCGATGCGTTTTGAATTGATCCCGAAATCGTACCTTCAAAGGAACCAGGCTTCAATCCTGCTGCGGGGTGAGTGGGCCAGCAATTCTTTAATTCCGGGTAAGTGAGTGGCACCGCTTGGGAATTCGAGCGGAAAGGTGAGCTAGGCAATGATACTGGAGTCGTGCGAAGATGCTTAGCTTGAGGTGAGGTGATGGGTGAGAGAGAACGCGAACGCTTTGGCATGGTGGACAGTGCACGGAAAAAAGCCGGGAGTAAAAGAATAGAGTTCCCGCACGCGTTTCCTGCTGGATGGAAAACCTCACCCTATCCATTTTAAATTCCGCCTTTCATGCATAGGCAAGAGAAATGCTCGCAGTAACCTTTGAGTCTACACTATGGAGGCCGACACCCTCCTGTTCTTCTGATAGTACCAAAACGACGCGTGCCCGGTCCGAGATAGCTCCATATAAGTGTTACATAAGGGCATGATGTCGCGTTCGTCTCAAGGACACCCTGTCGAGAGCGATTCTCATCCGCCTACTGCCTGGGGCTTCTCCTCCGCAGGGTGCCAAGCGCCATACTAAGTGTAACAAAGGTTCTCAAAACCGCGTTACCCTCAAATTAAGGCTATAAGCATTCACAATGAATATATGCTACGCCACTGGTTTCGCATTTCCTCTTCTTTCAAGTGACATGATTTGATGACTGCGCCTGGGTCTATCTCTGACTGTTGGTTCTTTTTTGCTCCGCTATCGCCTTTATTTGTCTCCCTTGACATATTCCTTCCAAGGAGGTTACCTATGATAACCCGCCCTTTTTATGCTGTTGCCATCAATCAAATAATCATTACCCGCAGGGTGTAGAAATCTCCGACAGTTGCAGTATAGATGCCGCTCTCCATCGATTGGAAACACAATTGAAGAGTCAAAGGAAGGAGAAAGAGCAAAAAATATAATAGGTAATGACAACGCTAGTAAATCTGAGAGAATAATTTAGGTGTACTATAGCCCTATTGCTAAAGAAGACGAGAAAATATGGAACGCGTGTTGGACGGACATATGCGAGGATGAGAATGGATTTAGAACGTCTAAAAATAGACGCTCAATATTAACTTTACAGACGAGAAAAGAAACGAAGAGGAAGTGGAAGAAAGGGTTGAAAGTTTGTGAATATGAGGGAGGGAGAAAATAAGACGAGTTTGGAGAAAAAAGGAGGGCTAGTTGTAGTGGTGGGTGGTCTTTTTACAGGTTTACATAATTGTAGATTTGGAGGTAGTGGCGTTGGTTGTAGTGGTAGAGGTAGCCGTGATGGATGTTGTGTCTGCATCTTCTGCTGCTACAGCACTATCACACTGCGATGGCTGCCGTTTCAAGTTCTGCTGCTTTTGTTGTTTGAGCTCAAAGATACACTCATTGCCTGTGGACTTGTCATCCATCACGCAATAAATTTGTCCATGGGCGTCCGGTCGCAAACATCGGATACTGTTGCCTGGTATAATCTGAACTAGCGCGCCCGAATCCATATCACGCACTTCGATAAAGGTCGAGTCGAATGCAACCACATACGGGTATTGGAACGCGAATGAGGTTGGACAGCCTTCCCAATGAATCATCCACTCGTGCCGTACTCGCCTGCCCTTTTTGTCGATATAAAATGCAATTTCTACAAACGAAGTCAGATTGCGATGTTTCGTCGTGCTTTATTTCCCTGCTTACCGTTGTAGCAAAGAAGGATATTGCCATTCGCGTGTCTGAACATGGAAATGGGTCGCAGACTTTCACGCTGCAGAATCGCATGATGGCTGATATCGCTTGGATCCAACACACCTTTGGTGGAAAAAGCTTGAGCTGATAAATACAAGGCTGCATTTTTTGTGGGACCTACTTTGTACTTCGGTGGACGAGAGATCCACCATCTGGAAGCCCTTTGGACAGCCGACACAAATAATGTTGCGGAAGAACTCGATGGAGGAAGCAACACCCGGAATATATCTAAAAGGAGGTAAGTATTGGGTACCATGCATCACGCCTGTACATACAAATCTTTGTACACGCGAAGCGTTTCACCCGGACCGCGAATCAAGCGACCAAGATGGTGCTTGCTTCCTTTTTTCTTGGGGTCCACCGTCTCATGAGGCTCCATGGCACGAATAGTCGAGGTCATTGCATTCTGGCGTACAAAGCACACCAGAGTTTTTTCGACCCTGTTGTCCTGGACTTTACCAATCTTGAAAAACGAGACATGACTGCTCAGCTTGCGACCCGCACGCTTGGTCGGATCCGGCTGACTGAGGAGCGTATCGAGAGGATAGACGTAGAGCGTACGGTCGGCGAGGACGAGGATCAGGCGCGTTGTGCCTTCCAAGATATCAATCTGAGATACTTTTTCCAGCGCCAAAATACGGACAAAGCCCAGCTTGCGCTTCACATAGAGACCTTGATCACTACCAAAAACGAGCGAACTACCGCCATCTTTTTCCATTTTTTTTGTCAGCTTTCGTCACTAAGTAACTGCTGGGCTTACCAAATGTGGCGAGGCATCGTACGCGATTGAACGTACTGAAAAAGGTGTGCGAGATCATATGGGTATCGTAGACTTTACTGCGCTGCGTAAGCGCTTCTTGCTGTGCTTGAATTTTGGTGAGCCACTGCCGGCGGATGGCGAGCGTCGTGGCAAAGAGTGTGACAGGTGTGGCCCCATGTTTACCGAGATGGGAAAAGCACAATGGATAGGTGACTTTGGTATTGGTCGCAGGTGAGGCGATGTTGACTTCCATGCTATTGACAGACGTGAAGGAATCCTTGCTGGATCGGTTGTAGGGTATGAGCGAGCTCGATCGTTTGCCTGGCTCTGGAGAGGAAACCGAAAGGAGAGCGAGGGGAATGGGCTGAAACATATTGAGTCACAGATTGTTATATGGTGCTTTTCGTTTACCTTGCGATAAAGCTTGAAGCGCTCAGTATTATGAGAGAACTTTTGTTTGGTAATGATCAGGTAATGGTCAAGCAGAAAGAGATGCATATCAGACGACTCGGGACCTGTGCCTTTTTTCTTGAGTGTCCCCTTGTGGACGAGCTGGCGATGCTCGGCTTGGAGATCAAGATCCTAATTTAAGCTTAGAACACGCGTTGAAGCATCCTCGTGATTTAATACGCACCATCAGATCTGTGGCGCCCTTGTTGCTCAGTTTTTGCTCCAGTAGATACAGACTATGGCGGTTCTCGGTCTTGCCTGTCTCGCGGTTAACCCGACTCAGATAATCACTGATCATGGTCATCGCCTTTTCCAGGTTGGCCTGGTCCTGGTGGTCTTTGGGTGTATGGCGCTTGATCTCGCGGAGCAAGAGATTGTACCGGCCCAGTCGCGTGGTCGGTTTCGTCAGATAGCCATTTAGCTCAAGTTTGCGCGATTCTTTGCGTCGCTCAGTGGTCTAAAAGGCTGAATGAATACACACAAGCATGTGCGTTCGTCATTGGATTTACCTCGACAAAGCTAGCAAAGCTTGAATTGGTCTTCTTCTCCGTCTCAAAAACATGCTTGCCAATGATCTGGTGTGCGCCATAATGGACAAACGGTTCGAACTGGGTGACGTATTCGACCATGATATCGCCAATCTGATCCACCAAGTGTTTCTGTGCTTGTCGCTTTTGCAGCGCCTCGGCCAGCTCCGCATTGACCTTGAGGACGTCTTCGATGTTCCAAAAGACCTGTTGCACAAATTCTTCTCGTCGTTCCGAAGGAATTATGTCCTCCTCAAGCAAGGGCTTGATCCAAAACTGGACGTAAAGTCAATTTTGGCTTTATACCATGTTTATGGCGACTTACATCATGGACGTAGCTCAAGTCATTGACAAAGTCGTGCTCGGTATAAATGAGCTCAAAAATGTTTTCTTGTCGCTTGATTTCCTCTTTTGAGAGCGATTCGACGACTTTGGCAGGTGCTTTCTTGATCCACAGCCGGTCTTCTTGCTATAATATAGATAAGACGATTTGTAACCAGCATGTCGCCGTATGGATCTTACCTGCTCGTTCAGAAGTGAAGAACGACTGCTGGATCGCATATGCAAGTTTCTGCGGTGCGCTGAACGTGCCTTCAATACATCAGATTAGACAAACATCAGAAATAATATCTGAAAGATAAGGTACCTGCTCAAGGCGGCGAGGACAGAGTGCACTGTAACAAAGCGTGTCTCGTGAGCAAGTTGGCGAGTAGCATTCTGTGAGAATGGTGAAGACGCCGTTGGGCAAACTCTCATCGGGCCCGGTAGGAAAATGAAAGAGGGTGGTAGTGGACACCTCCGATTGAACCTCGAGATCATCGGGTAGGCCGCCGGCTGGACTCATCTCGTCTTCACCATAAGGGCTACCGGGAATTTGCATATTGACCCGCTCTTGAAACTGATACAGTTCATGGACGGAGTCGCGCAGTCTGTGCTCGTAATTGACATCATGAAAGAATTTTTGGGCGTCGAGTGCACGGCCGAGCAAAAGAGCAAGATTGCGGTCGGTCGTCTTGATAATGTAGCACAGCTTGTCCTGCATGCGAGTAAATAAAAGCCGTCAGATAGAATGCCAGAGATAAAACTAGAATCGTACCACTGCTTCTCGACCATCAAACACGTTGGGGTACTCGATGCTGTCCTTCATGCGATTGCCCAACGTGACGCGCTCCCGAAAGACGTTAGAGACCTTGGAGAGAAGAGCCGGGTATACAAGCGGGGTCCGTTCGCGCTGGATAATGGCCGCATGATCGACAGAGGATGGCGACATGATAGCCTTTTCATTGCTGCCGCCAAAGGAAAAAGACAGTGATCGCTCGCCGCCTTGGGAGCGAGGCCGTGGGGCGTTGTAACGTCGGACAACAGGCATATTGTAGACGCTCTCAGCCGAACGCCGGAGCGGCATCGAGAGCGAGACCGACGTCTCTGGGCGCAGGGATCCAAGGTTATCTGCAAAGGTAAACACGTTATCATGACATCACCTCAATATGAATCTAATATTACTTGACATGGCAGACAGTTTGGCGCGCATGGGTGCGGTTGATTTGGAAAGGCGCGATAACAGACTCTGGCCAGAGACATAGGTCTGCGTGCTGCTGATGCTGCTAATGGAGTTTTGTCGACTGCGATACGATGTAGGCTGATCCACCGTAATTTTGGGTCTGAAAAGCGTGCTTGCGCGTGACAGCCTGGAGAGCTTTCTTGATTTCGGGGGCGTGGACGCGTCGTCGTCTTTTTCATTGTCTTTGTGATGTTCAATCTGATTATTACGGTGCTTGTGCCGTTCATGATATGAAGGTTGGTGGTGGTCCCTGGACTCCTGAGGACGATGATCATTATTAATATGGCTGGGTATTTGTGTGCTATTATTATCAGCATCCCGTCCGGATTTGTTCTCCTGCTCCTTTTCGTGTGCTTCGTAGTACTGGTTACGAATAGCTGCGGAGGGTGTCAGTGTACGTGGCACGGCTTCCTCCTCCTCATAAAGGTGAGGGAACTGTGAAACTGTGGTTGCCATGGGCAATGTCATGCTCGAGTCGCTCTGTTTTGTCGTTGTTGATGAGCACCGCTTAGGCATCACTCCTTTTCTTTCTCCAGTGCTAGTAGTTTATGCACCACGATCGCGAAAGAATCTCGGTGTGTTGTGCTGACTTTAATAGAAAGAAGTTCTTCTTCCGATCGTTCAGGACAACCACAAGAGGCTTCACCAAAGCTGGTAAGAAAAAA
>VAFG01000363.1:33685-54891 GCA_013461545.1 Syncephalastrum contaminatum | reverse complement strand
AAAAAAAAAAAAAAAAAAAAAAAAAAAAAAAAAAAAAAAAAAAAAAAAAAAAAAAAAAAAAAAAAAAAAAGGAAAAAAAAAAAAAAAAAAAAAAAAAAAAAAAAAAGAGCAGCAGCAGCCAAAAGCTTTGACAAACGGGACGAAAGGGAACAAGCCCCGCCTCCCTCCTACTAGTCTCATTCTACGTATCGTATCACGCACTATTTCTTTCTTTCTCTAGCTACGATATACAAGCAATGGCAGACAAAACGCTCGTGTGCCCCCGTGCCCTGATTGCCTTGGCAACCAGAAAGATAATAAAAAATGTTCTGAATCTGGTATGGTATACGTGTCGGGTGGCGCCCGCAAGTTACTAGTGTTTAGTGCACACATCTTTCGATAATATTGGATATGTACATCTTTTTTTTTTTTTTGCCCACAGACCTTGTGGCCATGAGATGCAACACAAATTGTGTGCAACCTATACACACACGTTGAAGTGACCATCTTCTTGAATTCTATTTCTTCCTCCTCAACGTGTCGTTATAGAAAAAAAACGGTGCAATAATGATTTACGCAAACGAACCCCCTATTTCCTTTCAGTTTGCTGAGCCCATGGAACAAATCACTGTCAGTTGTTGGACGCACCCTATCAAATGACGTATTTTTTGTTTTTCTTTGCCCGATCCCAATTCCTTGGCGGGAGTGCACAAGCCCATTTGGATGCTTTGGATGATTCTGCCAGAAATATGATGGCACTCTATTCTTTTTTTTTTGCTCATTCGGATCCATTAGCGGACAAAGGAGTTGGATCTGGTGTATGTGTCGCATCAAATTTCACACAGGGCATCCTAAATTTGTTGTGTTCTAAATTCGGCAACGACGCGAAAAGTAAAAAAAAAACTTTTTTTTTTTGGCATGGAATGGTCATGGCGACGAAAATAACAGTGGTCTGCAGTTACATAAGGGTTTATGGCAGATTTAACTTCCCTGGTATATGCTAAGGTGATTTGCTTCACGTGATCTACACTTCCCATTGCTTTGGGAATGAGTTGTGCCTGAGTTAGTTTTCTTTTGTCATACGAGAAACGTAAATTTCGTAGATGTATTCATGTGTCGCGATTACAATATCCATCATCTCGGACATTGAGTCGGTTAACATATACGTTTGTTAGCTCGTCACTCTGAATCGTTCTTATCTATTCGTGTCTGTATAAAGACGGGACGCTGCGACGACCTGCGATTGGACGGCGCGTTTACCCGGGTAAAAAGTTGATGGCGTCTTCCGCCGCTGAAAATATGCAGAAAATGATTTGCAATCTCATAGCACTGTGCATGTGGAAGGGCACACACATGGAAAGGTAACACGAAGCTCATAGAACAATTTCGCTTCTGAAATGACATTTTTCCATGCTATCGGATGGAACAAGAAATGTGCTACCGCTGCTTCGTCTGTCGCCGTATTTCGAGAGATATGTGTTCTTTCTTGGCAAAGGTAAAGATACTCTCAAAGATGTATGGCATACATGTTGAACCCATAAATGGTAAGGCAGACGTCGCTGTATATTCTTCCCACGAAGGATCTCGTCACTGGCGATATGCATTGCACAGGTCTTGCTGACGAACTGCATAAATTTTTCCCCATTCATATACGCCCTGACGGGTCATTTGCGACCGATATGGAGACGACTTCTTACTACGCAGGGTACTAAATAGTATGTTTTCTGTAGTATCGTGATCTTGCCCTTATTTTCGCGCACATACCAATACTTCGGGTGTATTAGGATCCGTAGTACCCCCTGCGACAAGGGAGGTAACCCATAAGAATGTTTGAATGAACGAGTAGCACAGTACCCATTCGGAACAACTTGATCATGATATATACATAGGCAGGCACACAAACGTTTGTGCGCCAGTCAGTATACTTTCTTTGTAGGTCTGATGTTTGTCCGTCTACCGCATATGACGTATGATATGGGCACGTCTCCAGCTCAGACCCAGACGCGAAGCACGTATATGTCAGACCTACGGCCCTTTTTATGATACGTACGTCTTTTTATGCACATAATGATAACGGTGACTTGGTCCAAATATGATATATATTGTATTATATATGTACTGCGCCCCGCTTCTACATGATGATGAGACCTCTACTACTGCGCGTCGCCAATAGTAACAGTAGCGAAGTGCATACGGATTTTTTTTTGTGCTTCAGGTATCCGAACAGTCATCGATTGCACGACAAACAACCATGCAGCAGTTATTTAAGATGGCGCTTTCAAACAAGTAAAGTCGACCGTTGGACCCAAATTTCTGAGACATTGCGTCGATGAAAGCCCGCCACACACACTTGGGCACGCATACTGTCATTATATATCCTTTGGATACGATATCGAGAAAAAGAGAGATATATTTTGGCCTAAGTTCACCTTTAGCATCATTTGAGCGTGTGTGCATTCAGTCATGCAAGTGTCTGACTTCCGATCGATGGGGGATGATATGGTAATATTGTAAACCTTATTTGGTCTCTTTTATTTTTCCTTCCGCACTGTTCCGCAGTTATTTTTCCTCGACGCGTCATCTACTACGTATCCTTGGCCGTCTAATCTATATCGCATAAAACGGAAAAGAGAAGAATACAGCCAAAAGAATGGTCTACGCAGAATTATTCCGGCGTGCATATTCTATCCACAACAGCATGTTGTGGAAGAAAGAGATGGGTGCGAGAACATTGATGCGAGCAGTGACGCAGGTTGAGGGCGTTATAGCATCATCTTCCTTGCTTGGTTCGGCACGTGCCCTCCGACGGAAACGAGCGTGTATTTGTTCTGGCCGAGCGCCGCCTCTTTTCGTTTCTTCTTTCACCACTCTTCCCACGTTTCAATCCAAAAAAATGTCTTCCACCTTCATCGTCACTTTCAAGAACGGCACGCCCGACGAAGTCATCGAGCAGCACGTCCAGCAGGCTGAAGCCTCGGGTGCTACGATTAAGCACCGCTACAACGCCGCTATCAAGGGCTACAGCGTCGAGATCCCGGACGACACCGTCTCCACATTGTCCTTTGACCATCCCGACATTGATGGCGTCGAGGCTGATGGAGAAGTCACCACCCAGGGCAAGTCTCTCCTCAAGTAAACCCCACGGGTGTATCTATATAATGCATAGTATGAATCCTTTTTCCATGTGTACCTGTGTATGAGCACCTTCTCTATACCTAGCAAATATGATAAACAAGTCTTGTCTATCTCTCTCCTGTGTTATGTTTGGGGTCTTCTATGTTTGGGGTCTGCATATCTTCCTGGTATTCATGATAACATCATGATAGCGCGCGTCGTCATACTTGCGACTGCGCTCGCCCCAAGCTCCAAAGGTCTTCGCAAATCACAGTCCTCTTGGCAAGAGAGAGCCAAGAATCGGATTCTGGATACTTTGTATTTCTGTAGCCTTATGCATGACTCCATAGCAGCTTGTCTGCGTTTCTTTTTCCATAAGTATAGTGCTTTGTCTAACTACGACTGTGTTGCATGAATCTGAGTCCAACTCCAACCAGAAGGCAAATGTTCCTGCTGATTATAGCGTCCTGCGATAATTCCTGCTTCTGGGATTCAGAATAACCCGTCCTATTCTCCGCAAGTAAATGTAGTTTTAATCTAATATACTCTTTATGACGGCCATCGCGCTCTTTGATCTCAGGCATACTGCAGTTGATGATGCATCAAAAGCTCTTTCGTTACATGGTTTTGGCTCCAAAATCGCGACGCTAACCATTGTGTATGCTCCACATGAATAATGTGACATTCATATTCTTTTTCCTTTCTCTTCTCTCTCATTCAAGCATGTTTATCATGCTTTGCAGCTATATCGTCACTTTCAAAATGAAGCACACCTGAGGACGTGGGGGAGGAACCAATAAATAACGCGGAAATACGGGTTCGAACATTTGAAAGCGAGTTTTATGGGCATGTTTATGCCATCGGGCAGGCTCCGTCTTCGGCCTTCAGTAGTAGTTTCTAGGTGCCCCCTATTTAAAGTAGACAAGTACTTTTCATCCTTCGTTTCATCGTCGAGATTGTATACTTTATGTTTGTTATCGGATCTTCGCCGTGTTTCTTTCTGTATGTATGTACCTAAAAGCTCTCGCAGTGATAAAGAAAAGCGGCGCTTTGTCTGACTGAACTTTTTTATATTATTTCTAGCGCCTAATATACTTCAGCAACTTAGAGTAAGTGCTTCTATGTACGGTTTAAAGAACCTGAATTTGGTCATAGGAAGCTGGTTCTAAAGTGTTTACAGCCGATTTACTAAAGCTTAAAATTGGTGGCTGTGTGTCTGCATACATGATGGGCATTCATAATGTATAACTCATACCGTGGTGACAGCGCTTGTTCTATAACCGTCCATTCATGTACGAGAAGAACTAAATGAGATGCGGCCTGTGTATACTAAGGTGCTTTGCGCGGGCGTATGTCTTTTGTACTTGACCATGGTTTGCGTGATTATGGAGAAACCAGATAACCTCACGTATGCTGCGGCATGCTATTGTGGAAATGAACTGATCATGGGACGTACCTAACAGGCTAGAGCAATACAGACAAGCGATTGCATAATGATTTAATGAGGGGACACAAACAAGCCAGAATATACTTGGATTACAAATAGGTGCGCGTATGGCTTTGCGCTCTGTCTTTCTTTCTTCTTCCCCCACTGATATTACAATGTCCCTCAAGTATATCGTCCTCTTCAAGCTCCTCACACCGGATTCAGTGATCGCAGAACACACGCAAAGGATCAGGGAAGCAGGCGGCAGCTGTATCTTGCATTTTGATATGCCTACCAAGGGCTACAATGTTGAAATCCCCGATAAGACAGCCTTCTCTACCGTCTGCACCGGCCACCCCGACATTATTAGCATTGAAGAAGTGCACCCTCGCAAGTAGTATATTATAAACGGTCTCTCATCCATCCAGATTGTACCTTTACTCATTTCTTTGTACAAATACATGTTCTGGTTGCAAACACATGTAGAGAACTTGCTTTGTAAAAAGCTCTGTGTGCTGTGATTAACCGATTTAAAAATATAAGCCAAAAGTCTGCTACGATAAGTATATGTAGCGCATTTTTTTCTACTTGACCGCTTTCGAGTGTATAAATGACCCTTTTTATATAGAGCCCATAGTGTATGAGAAGGTTTAATATCTTTTAAGGCGGACAGAGATTGTATATTTATATGATAGACGGGACATCAGTTATTTAGTATTGAGGCGGAATGGTAGACGCGTTCGGGCTTTCGAAATCTTGTGGACGTCTCCTCTTACAGTTTTATTTCTGCGTACAAATACATACAACAACAATGTCAACGGACGACCAAGCCTTGATCCTTTTACGCGAATACAAGCGCACTCACAAACCCTTCCAGCTCCTCACTGATGCAGGCGATGCAGTCGAGAGTGTGGCAGATGCGAAAACGATTCGGTTTGATGACACTTCGTTTGCGTGCAAGGTGCCCACCCAATTCAAAAAGAGCGCAGCCACGAGCGACCAAGACACGTATACCCTCGACTCCATTGTCTTTTTAACCGAGAATGCACAACTCGACAACAGTGCCTACCTCCGAGCATGCCGTCAGCGCAACATTGAACACGTCTCCATCGTTGACAAGAAAAAGATCCTCGATTACCTCTCCGGCAAGGTCGATTTGCCTTCCAGTAGTGAGTCATAATTGACAACGTAAGCGTTTTACTCAAGTGCTGTACAGGCAAGCGAAAACGGGAAGCGGAAGACGAGTCCATGGCGACCGCGGACGATGATGCATATGATCACCAGGCCAAACGCGCCAAGGATTTCGTGGCACATCTCGAAGCCAACTATTACCCGCTTGTTACGCCCGAGACTATCATGCAAGGAACAAAGGTAGGGAAAAAGAGACACAGAGGAAGGACATATCTAAAGGTTTTTGTGCGCGCGTATGCTTGTGTAGAAACTCGACCATCTGATTGCCATGACCCATGAAGCTGTCGCAAGGAAAGACAAGGGCCAGCGATCGCAGCAGAAGTCCACATCAGGTAAAGGATCAGTCGAATGATGGGCTACGCGTGAGCTGATTTTCCTGTTTACTAGCCAAATCATCCAAGGGCCAAGCAGGCAAAGGTAAGCCACGGAATAGAAAGACAACAGCTATAGACTCATATATGCGCTTTACGTGTAGACCGTATCCCGATCATCATTGTGCCTGCCGCACCTACAGCCAAAATCACCTTGTTTAACGCTAAGCAATTCCTGGAACAATCCGAGTACGTCGATGGATCCGACCTGCGGCGACAAGGTATCAAGAAGCCCGAACGTGTCACGGTTGAGCACCGTAAACCGAACGGTGATATGGTCGTTTATCACGTTGTCGATAATGTGTCCAACTTTAAACAAGCGGATTGGTAAAAAGTTGAACCAAGAAAAAAAAAAAGTATGTGTGCTGACATTTTGATGCTTCTTTTATTTTAGGGATCGTGTCGCGTGTGTGTTTGCTTCTGGTCAGCTCTGGCAGTTCAAGGGGTGGAAGTACGAGAAGCCGGTGGAGCTCTTTTCTCATTGTAAGTACAAGGCACGCAAAAATGGCAAACATTTGGACTGAGCTAGGACAGACAAAGGATTTTTGCCAATGTGGCAGGGCGAGACTCTGTCGGGACCGGCCGCCAACTGGAACGTGAAAAAGTTGCAGTTCCATCGAAGCCGGCGGCATCAGGACAAGGCGGTCGCATCTCAATTCTGGGATACCCTTTACCATTAGAGAAAAGAGAGAGGAAGAACAAAGGAAGCGCTTGAATGACCATGTATGAATATGAATCATACAAAAGTAATTAAAAATAGTCTGGCTCATTGCTAATAAGCATGACGGGTACCATTTGTGTCACGCCTCGCAAACAAAAACCCAAAAAAAGATGATTGGGAAAGTCCAGTAGGTCGGTCATGTAATTTTTGTAGCGCTTTTCCATGGTGGGTTTTCGGTCATGATTGGTCAGGGCGCACGACAACGTGGAAAACAAAACGTTTTTTCATTATTATATAACAGACAAGGTCCGATGACACACTCCCAAAGGATGGCTGTCTTTTGTGTCTGTTTTTTTTTGTCTGTTGACGATGCCGGTGCGGGGTGGCACAGGAAAAGCTCAGTTGAGCAGAAAAAAAAATTGTAAAACGCCGGTTTAAGGGTACACAGAGTGGCTATCAACATGGTACATCATTAGAAACGATATATTTTTGGAAATGGTATCCACCATGATAGTCCTACAATGTGTGTAAAACGAAAAAAAAAAAGTAAGATGGGAATGGGGTCTTTGGATGAAAGACACCTTCCAGTCGTTCTCTTGCTTCTTTTTCTTTTTGAGATTCCGATGAAGTCTTTTCCTGGTTTTCTCGTGTGCAAGGTCCACCTCCCCTCACCCAATTAAACCCGGACTCCTGTCCCTTCTTTTGTGTTTCTTTCTTTCTTCTTCTTCTTCGTCCTCCTCCTCCTCCACCTCGAACCTCTTTATATTTCTGGTTTTTTTTTTCCATTTTCTACCTATGCTATTACCATGAAACCAGCCTCGCTATTTTTGATCGTCACCGTTTCGGTCTTTATTGCTTCGCCCACCCACGCCCTTCCGCTCCAGCCTTCTTCACCTGAAAGTTCATTATCCACCGCAACAGACACGCCACCTCACGTTTCTGAGGTACCACAACAGCAACAGCCAGACACTTCTTCTTCTCCACTGCGTAGACGTGAATCGTAAGTAATCCATATTCTATATTTTTGCATAATGAATCATGGATTTGCTTTTTTTTTTTTTCAAACTCACACACCGTAAAACAGCTCGGTCGCTTCCGTTAACGCCGAATCTTTTCACGTCAAACGCGCAGCCGGGAGCTTCGTCCACGAACACAGTCCGGCATTCAACGTAGTGCATGTCATTGCCGCTATCATTGGTGTGCTCGCCGCCGCCGCCATTGGCGTTACTGCCTTTGTCGTGTGCCGCCGACGGAATCGACGACGGCGCCTGAGCGAAAAGGTACCCCTACCTCACGACTCGCCACCGGCTACAATGCACGAGCCACCACTGCCTTCTTCGAGCACAGTACACCACAAGCCGAGTCGCTTTGATCAATTTGCGAGCGATTTCACGTACGACGAGCGCAACGCTTCTGCATGTTCGTCTCGACCCCAAGAGCATGCAGGCGTCAGCCCCGTCATGCAGCAGGCCGAGCTGCAGTCGCGTCTCATGCAGTCCGTCAAGGTCAATCCACCGCCACCACCCTACCAGCCTTAACCTGTCCAAACATCAGCCGAATATCCGCTCTTTTGTTTTTTTTTATCACTTGCATCTGTATATAGCACTGCCTCCTCCTATACTTTGTATTATTTTCTCTATTCTGCATACCCCCATTCCGCACACACACAAAACAAATAAGAAAGCATCTTCTTCTTTTTCCAGTATACTAATCGTAATAGCACTCCATATTAATGGATATATATATTTATGCATCCGCAGCACACACATAGAGTGTGTCCTGGGTCATGTCACGATAATGAATGATAATAATTGGGGGTCCGTACAGCTGCGAGCAACAAGAAAGTAAAACGCGATTGAAAGAAAACGATGCAAAGGGAGAAGAAGGTGGGGAGAGGGGGGGGGGAAGTCTAGGGAGTCTAAAGAGAAGCGTACTGCTGGGTAGACCCTTTAGGGTTCTTGCCGGTCACATGACGCTTCATATATTCGTTGAGGAATGTGCCTGTGGGATCCACCATTTCACGCACACGCAAAAAGTCTCGGAATCGAGGGTATGACGCTTCCAATTGCTTGGGTGTTTGTCCGTGCGCCTAGAAAATACAACAACATCAGCAAAGAGACACAACAACAAACATAGGTGTACATTACCTTGGCCCAATGCGGCCGGCCGCCATGGGCGCGCATGATGTTTTCATACGCTTGCCAGTATTTCTTGTACGACACTGGGAGACCGTAGGGCCTGAGATACGCATATATTAGTCTATCTCCACGGCCACAGCGGCAAAAAGGGATCTTCCCGCAACTTTCTCACGATGAAGCTTACCGGTACATGATGACGCCGATGTAGCACGTCTTTCGGCCATAGGCCGGACTAAGCCAGATATCGTCCTCTTCCACAAAGCGAATCTCGACCGGGTAATGCACCTTGAGATCAGAGGTGTTGATAAACTGCTCGAGCTCGCGCAGCACCCGGGGCGCCTCGTCCCAATCGACCGCCCATTCGTTGACGTACTGCGGGAACAGGACGTCAAACATGAAGACCTTGTACGAGTCGTCCACGACACGGGTCGTTCTGCGGAAAAGCGTGTCAAACATAAAGTGGGTGATGGAGGGTATAATTGCGGGACGGTAGCGGCCGACGTTGAGCAAGAACTGGTACAGGTGAACGCCGATACCGCGGTCGAGCCACCAGCGCTCCTTGGGGGGCTCGGCAGGTTTCTGGGTACGGTTGGCGCGCCAGACGACGCAATCGTTCGTGTGCGGCATCCACCAGATACGCGAGTGCTCGGACGAGTAAATGACATTGTGCCAGTCCGTAAGAACGTCCGAGAATCGATAGGGTTTTTGAATTGCCTCGAGACGGAAGGCGGGCTCGACGTCCAGCGTAACACGGACAATGACGCCGAGTGCGCCTAAACCGCAGCGCACGGCATGGAATAGGTCCGTGTTTTCGGTAGAAGAGACATAAAGGGTACTTCCATCAGCCGTTATCAGCGTGCAGTCCAGAATCTAAATATTATGGGCTAAGTCAAGTGGACGTGATAAGAACAGAAATTAAAGTTTTTTGTACCATGGTTGACAGGCAGCCGAAATTAGCACCAGTGCCATGGGTGGCAGTTGACATGATACCCGCCACCGACTGATCCGAAATGGACCCGAGATTGCTCATCGCCAGTCCGTTTTCTGCCAGTACTTCGTGTAGCTTGTGTAGCGACATGCCTGCCTCGACCGTGACTCTGTGATTTGCTTTATCTACGCTGAGTAATCGGTTCAGATCGTCAATGTTGACCATCACATCCGGGGTCATTGCCAAGTCTGACGGCGAGTGCCCACTGCCAAACACACGCACTGTCTTGCCATGGCTCGTTGCAAGCTTGACAATCTATCGAGAGACTTTTGTTAAAAGATATCCACAACGACTGCACATATACTGCATAACTCATGTCATTCCATCTCATACCTCGCATATCTGTGCTTCCGTCTTGGGCCGAAAAAGCAACTCGCACCGGCATTGGAAGGTCTTGGCCCAGTTGCGGAACAGGTAATCTTCCTGGGCAATCAACTGCAACTCAGGCGATAGCGCGCTTTTGCGAAGCTTGACCATCTTGTGGAAAATAAGCTATCGGAATGGAAAGGAAGAGGGGAGAAAAGCCAAAAAAAAAAAAAAAATAACGCTGGGAAAATTGGTTTTCCGCACTTGTCCTTTTTATGCGATATGCCGTCAGTAAGTAGCACCATCGCATCATCTTTTCTCTGATAAATGCTTATTTAAAAAGCTATAAAAGAGGTATTGTGTGGATATCTGATTAAACTAGTCGTTTTGATTTCATGTTTGGAATGGAGTGGGTCTTTTGCAAGAGGTAGTAAAGAGTAAAGGAAGAAGGGGCTTTATCTGATGTAGCAAGAACAAGGCCCAAAAAAATAGAGTAGGTCACCGTACAAAAAGAACGAGATGTTGATCAAGCGAGTGATTCTACTAGGCTTCTTTCTTTTTAAAATAAATCTTAAATTACAATACTATGCATCAGAAAAACCAAGATGTCCTTCTCGATAAATGTTCCTTTAGATGAGGAAGTAGCATAATAAATAGATATCATTTTGAGATGATCTCCGAGCTATGGGGATGCTGTCCGTTAACGCGCGCGCACGTGTAACTAACCAAAAAGAGTGTCGCTGTCGGCTCCTATCTGTTTATGCGCAAGGCTGTATGCATCTCGTACACTAAACTTTCTCTTGTGTCTCGCTCCTTTATACGCCACATCCGCTTTGGGTTTCTGGTACTGTTTATCTAGTTTGTTTGCTGCACGGCTACATCTATTGTGTCTTTTTTTCCCCCTTTTCTTTTCTGTTTCTTCTCTCTTTCACACATTGAATGACGTGGTAAATTCAGCAATAGAAATTCAATTGAGCGGGTCGCCCAAGTGATAGTCCCTCCGCCCGTGCATTGTGCCAGGTATGTGCATTAGAGTAAGTGCTATATATACTCTTTCTGTATATATAGATATATGTGAATGTGTGTATCTATGTTTATATCTACGTTGCTATACTACACACCAGCGAACTTCTCTTTCTCTATTTTCTTTCAAGAGACGAGAGGATGCTTCTAGAACAGTGTAATTTCTATAATTCATGGAGATTTTTCGGTTGGTCCTGTTTTGTATGTGAGACTCAGCCTCGCTTGCGATTACTCATCAACTGCTTCTCATTCCTTTTGCATTGCGTTGTCGCCGTAGCAACGGTCTGTGCAGTATTGATAAGATATATACAGACGGCGTATCGTGAAGGGAATGAATATAAGCAGAACTCATTCTTTTTCTTTTCTTTTCTCTTTTTTGTTCTTTCCCAAAAAGTCACGCGGATAAGGTACACCCAATTCATAAGAAAATAGAAGGAACAGGAAAGAAAGAGAACAGAAGAAAAAAATAAGAGAAGCGTGGATGTGTATGACTTGAGGTGGAAAAACAAAGATCCATTTAACTTTGAACTCGATGAATAAACTGACTTGAATTTGGGAATTGCTCAAAGTCGTCACAAAGAAAGAAAGCAAGAGAGAAAAGTCTATTGAATACCTTTTGTTCATACGACATTATAACTCTCACTCGACACTTTTACTGACGGTGTTTATTTCCTCCTTTTTTCACTTTTTTCTCTTCTCTCTCTTTTTCTTATTTCTTTTTATCATCTCCCGCAAGCAATAATTGAAAAAGAATGGACCCACCATCAGAACAGCAACAAACCAACAACGAGCTTTTGATGGCTCTGAATGTGAAATCGCTAGAACAACAAACACGTGCGGTCCATGTCGCCCGAGATGCTTCTGTGCTCGACCTCAAGCTGGCAGTCCAGAGCGTCTTTGAAGTCGACAGTGAACGCCAGCGTCTTATTTTCCAAGGCAAGGTGCTCAAGGACGAGAAACAGCTCGCGGATTACGGTAAGAAACAAGATTTGTAGAGCAGAATGGTTTTGTTCATTCCAATGTAGACAATCTCGACAATGGCAAGGTGATTCACTTGGTCGTGCGTCCTGACGATGCGCCGCGCAACCCACAGAACGGTAACTGAAAACGATGATATCATCCATAGAACAGGATGCTCACAACGCTTTAATACAAATACAGACGAACCACGGTCGCAGCGTTCTTACAACCGCCGCTCCACGGTGCGTGGCCTGCCCCGATGGTTTCCTGGCTTTGGCAGTGGCACTGGCGGTACAACGACCGGCGGTGGCAACGGCCGCTACCCACTTGTCGAAGGTTATACACTCATTACTCTGGATGTGGGCGAACCTGGCGCAGTATGTTTCATTCAATGGCTGATCCCAAATCACACGTTCATACTCACCCTACTCACCTATAATATAGAACATGTCATCCATGATGAACAGTCTGACGTCGTCCCTGGACCCCATCTTCAGCAGTTTTGGCACCACTCACCCGCGTTCCACCGAATCCCGTGCCTCGACCGTAAGTCACAATACAAGGTATTATGTAGCAAACTGATACATTCCTATAGAACACGCAGTCCCCTTTGGGATCGCGGACATCCTCTAACGAATCGAACCAACGCTCGTCTCTGTCCGAACACTCTCTCAGCCCACCTTCCTCTGATCGTATCCTGTCCGATCTCGGCTTCCCGCCTGCCGCATCCGATCGCAGCAGCACTACCACCAGCCTTCCCTTTCCGGTATGTAACATTGAACAAAGGAGAAAAAAAAAGAGAACACTGTGTTTTCTGATCGATTCCTCAATTACATAGCCCTCTGTCGAAGTGCGTCTGATCCGAACCATGAGCTGCATCCGCAACATACGCGCCTTACTCGATGCCTCTCCGGATCAGCGTAAGTATAGATATTGTATGAAAGGAAAAAAGACAGGATGGCGATTGACACATAATTCACAGTAGGAGGCATTGCGACGGCGACATCCACCTCGGCTGAACAAACCCAAGAGATCCGGCAGCGTCTGCGAAGCGCAAGCAACGACCAGCCTGCGGCGGTGGGCATGGTCCTCGACGAATTAGCGGATCTGATGGATGACGTCGGCCCACGGCTGCGCGAGGTCGCACGCGATCTCCAGAGCGGCGAGCGCGCCCCGAACGGTGACGACAATGTACAGCTCTACCGACGTGTGCTCCGATCGGCCCGTGTCGTGCAAGGCATGAGCCTTGTCAACCATTTCCTAGGCTCCGTGTTGGCTGCGGCCGACGTCAGCCCTCGCAATAGAAACAACACTAACAACAGTCAACAATCACAACAACAACAGAGATCGTCTGCCCGTGCAAGCGCACCACAAGAACAGCAGGCACAGGCACAGGCACAGGCACAGGCACAGGCACAAGAGCGTCGTTCATCGTCGACAAGCACATCCAACGACGAACCGCAACAAGAACGAGACCAAGGACAAGAACAAGAACAAGAACAGCAACAGAAGAAGGAAGGAGAGACGGGTGAACAGAATAAGCAAAACCAGGGACGAAAACGATCCGCGACGGAATCCGATGTAGGATCGTCTTCCAGTCTTAGCAAGGCAGCGCGGACAAACGACAAGGGCAAAGGTCGAGAAAAGTAGAAAGCCAGAACGTCATCATCTTTCCCCGTGTATACCAAGCGAAACAAAAAAAAAAGCACAACCAAGCCGTACATCTCTACACACACGTTTTTTCTCCCCATTCGCGCACACCACACCACCCGCACACACACAATCACACACTCACACTCACACTCACACACACTCAACCACTCATACAAAATGAAAACCTGTACAAATGGATCCTCCTCCCTCTCGTAATTTTTGGATGTGTCTCGCTTTTTCTTTTTCTATTTATTTTACTTTTTACAATGTACTCTATCGACGTCGTTCACGTGAATCTCTGCGCCGGCGATGTTCATAGTCATCGTCACGGTGTCGTCGAGAAGATGATGAAGACGGATAGCGATCGCTTCGATCGCTTCGGTCTCGGTCACCTCGGTCGCGGCGGTCGCTTCGATCTCGGTCACTACGACCATGGCGGTCGTCCCGACGACCACGGTCATCTCGCCGACGATCATCTTTGGATCGTTCGCCCCTTTTCTCTGGCTGCTGTGCTTGGTTTCTCGGATCGATCACGAGATAGTCATCGACCGACTCGTTGCGCTGCATGAGATCCTTGCCCTTGTGGTCCTTTTCCGCCACAAAGCTGTGGCCCATCCACGCATCGTCCAGGATTTCCTCTTCTTCTTTGGATTCGGCGGCGTGGCAGGACTCGCAACCGGGGACATGATGCAGCGCACACGGCGGTTGCTCTTCTTTTGGAGCTGGCTCAACTGCTTTGGTGGAGGACAATTTCTGCTGAAAAGCAAAGATTCGGGACATGGTCTACAGAGAAAGTGCGCGCGTGTTAATAATAGTCTATACACGAGATATATGAATTATCGGAGGCATATTCTGCGTACCTCATCATCTGCTTTTTTGCCCTGGCGTTTCCGCGCCTTGACACCGCCCATCATAGCCTTGCCGAGCTTCATGTACTTTTCGCGTTCCTCACGCACCACCGAGACTTTCTTTTTCGCGGGCTGGGGTTGTTCTTCCGTGTCTTCTTGGCCAATATTCTTGATCTCGGCCTTGAGGCGCTCGATCTCGCTCTTGTTGGACCTGATTGATAGATACGTGAGCTCCCTCCTTTGTTTTTGATAGAACTTTGCAAATGACTTACTTGGGTTGCTCAGCTACAGCTGGCTGGGCGGGTATGACTGGCTCCTTGTTCTTTTCTTTCTTCTTCTTCTCTTCTACTGCATCGGGCTGTCCTTTGGGTTGTATGCTTTCCTCCGTCGCAGATTTTACGATAGATGGAGGTGCCGGGGGCGGTGGGGGTGTCTCGCTTGACTTGGTCTTTTTCCGCTTCTTGGTCTCCGGGCCTTCTTCAGCCGCGGCCTCTTCACCAAAAGAGAGCAGGTTCAGCTGCTTGCGTCCCTTCTTTTTCTTCTCTGCCTCTTGCTCCTGCTGCTTAGCCTTTTGCATCTCGAGTTTGCGGGCATATTCCTTTTCGCGACGCGAGATGCGGGGCACGATATCGTCAAAGGGATTCAGGGCGATCTCGGTCGTCTTGATCTTGGGTGGGTACAGCGGTCGCTCGTTGTCATCGATCTCCATCTCAGCCATCTTGAGGACGTTGTAGACCGTATCACCCGCCACCTAACAAGAAGATATGAACATCGCGTGTATGTCCCTATACCATAGAACTTACACGTCCAAAGAGGGTATGGGTCTTGTCCAATTCGTCGGCGCGGTCAAGGGTGATGAAGAACTGACTGCCATTGTCCTCTCCGGTGTTAGCCATACCGACCAAACCACGGCGGTTGAACCGCAGTCGAGAGTGGTACTCGTTTGGAAACTCGCCTTCTTGCTCATAAATCGACTCGCCGCCTGATTCAGACAGATCAGAATCACGGCATTCCAAAGGTTATTTGAGTAGCTTACCAAAGCCAGTGCCCGTGGGATCGCCGCCTTGAATGATAAAGCCCGGGACGATGCGATGGAAGATGGTATTGTCATAGTAGCCCTCCATGCAGAGCTGAATAAAGTTGCGCGCGGCCTTGGGCGTCTCTTTGCCCCACAGCTCAATCTCAATGTCACCTGCCGTCGTATGCAGGATCACCTTGGCACTGAATATAATATTAGCTCAGGTCGTAGTAGAGCGTCTTTTCGTGCTTACTTTGTGTGGGGTTCAAGGGCATAAATATTTGACATGGCGAAGGAGAGACGGAGAGAGAGAGAGGAAGAATTATGTGTGTGGCATATCACTTTTTTTTTTTTTTGGTCAGCGCGCGCGCGGCACTTCAACAATAGCGCAACTGTTACATTCTGCAGGTCTGCCGGTGTCTGCTCTGCCTGCCTGTGAAGTTGTCCGTATTACTCTTCTTCTTTTACTACTTTTCTGGTTTAATTCTGTAATTCTGGATGGACATCAAGAGTTGGCTGCGTACCGTCTTACAGCATGCAAGTACCCTTCGTTTATAACTATATTTTCTAATGAGTCTCTTATATAATAGTACTCTGAGCCGGACCGCACGTTTCGAGATGTAGACGCTGTACTGCAAATGTACGTTTCGCTCAAGCCCAAGATGGATACCTACAGTAAGTTTGGATCGTGCTACTTTTCAGGGTCTCACGATTCCATTGTAGCGTACAATGACGGTCATACACAATTGCTGCTTTGTTTGCACGGCACTGTGCCCATCACGTACCGCTCTATACCATACAATATCCCCGTTGCCTTCTGGATCCCCAGCGAATATCCACAGCACCCGCCCATCCCTTACGTCAAACCCACCGCCAACATGCTCGTAAGAGAGGGCAAACACGTCGATAAAAGTGGTCTTTGTTACCACCCTTACCGCTCCTCCTGGGTCGATAACGTCAATGTAAAGAGGGATTCACTTATTATACAGAATAACTCACTTATTCATGGTAGAAACACAACCTACTCGAGCTTGTGGCCATTCTGCAGCAAATCTTTGGACAAGAGCCCCCGGTGTACACCAAACCATCCTCCACCACCATCCTATCACAACAGCCCAAGATGGACCATCACCACCACCATCACCCTCTAGGGACCCCACCGCCACCGCCGCCACCGCCCCTCTCTTCCACTTCGACACCTTCCAAACGCTACTCACCCTCCACCACGCCCGATAACAGCTCGCCGAGATGGACCGGAGACGGCACTGCGTACTACAATATACACCAAGGCTTGGCAGTAAGTTCATGAAACAGGATTTCTTGGCTCTTGTATAACTTTATATCAGGCCATGTCATTGAGCCCGGTGTCGTATTCACCTGCCACCACCACAACGCCACCGCCGCCACCGCCACCGCCGCCTCTGCCCACCACCTCGGCGAGCAAATCATCCTCGCTGCCCATCTCCACGTCGTCGCCCACCCAACACCACCCGATCCCCAACGGTCCCGGGTCACCCGCTTCGGCGGGGCATCTCACCATGAATTCACCCCATGAGCAGCTGTACAGAAAGGTGGCCGAGCGCATGCAGGTCTTCAACATGAACCTCTCCAATGAGATGGACCGCCTCCTCATGGTTAACCGCAGTCTCAACGACGGCGAGGCCAGCATCGACCAGGAATACCATACCCTGAACACGTACGCCCACCATTTGCGCAAAAATATCGACGTCCTCAAAGAGCGCAACCGCGAAATTGAGGAGGTCACGCAGACCGTCAATGCCATGCCGGATATTCGCGTCGATGAGGAGCTGTGCGGGACCACGGTCGTGCACAACCAGTAAGTTTGAGTGGGTGACTCCATTTCTGGGTGATACTCAAACAAAAGGTTAGAATGTTTGATCTTGTCGCGGATGACAATGCGATTGTCGACACCATCTATTTCCTGGGCAAGGCGCTCAACTCGGAGCGCATTGATCTGGTGACATTCATGAAGGCAAGTGGAAAATAAAAGCAAAACGATGGAAAGCTGACATGGTATATGTATATATTATTTAACGATCTAGTGTACACGCACCCTGGCAAGGGAACAGTTCATGAAACGCGCGCTTCTCAAGAAGATTACAGACGCGTCGCTGCCGTCTACTACGCTATAAATAAAAGAAAAGAAAGAAAAAAAAAACATGAAAGGAAAAAGTATGGGACTTGAAGTCAGGGATGGGAGATGAGAGGTGAGGGAGGGGAGATGAATATGGGGTGTTGAGGTCTTGAAGACAGACACGGTTTGATTTTTTTCATTCGAGTTGAATGCACTGATAACTGGGGAACACGAGCTCGTCATCGAGCATCTTGCGGAGCTGATCGACAATGAACTTTTCGATCTTGCCCACGTTTTTGAGGACCTGCTTCTGCTTGTCACCCACAATTGACTCGATATGGACGTCCCGCAACAAACTCTCGAGGCCATGGGCATGGGCCATGTCCTCGGGCTCGAGCATCGATACACAGACGCGGTCCATGCTCTTGATGTAGGCTACGACGGCGGTAGCTTCAAACTCGACGCTGCGCACGCAGAGCTGGATGGGCAGGCTCATGAACATCATGGAGGGATAGTTCATCCGCAGCTCAGTGAGGAGGGTCATGCTCATGTCTCCCTTGTAGGATATCAGGAGGGAGGCCTGGAAATCGAGCTCGCGTGCGTTCGGGGTCGGCTCCTCTTCCGCGACCGAGCACGGCTTGGGCTCCTTTGGCTCGACGTCCTCCTCATCGATCCAGTCCTGAACGACGACGGGGGCGGTATTGACCGAGGGTGGCGAAAACGGTGCAAAGTAGTCTTGGTGGTGGAAGGACGGGTGCTGGGGTGCGACAAAGGGCGAGCGATGGAAGGGGTGCATCAGGTTGAATCGCTGCTGCTGCGAGAGTGGGTTGGTGTACATCCTTGCAGGATATGGGTAGGCTGGCTCGCTCTCGCCTGAAAATGGGATGCGGTAGTCCATCATGGACGGAGGAGTCGAGGACGGTCTGCCGCGCGTCCTTTCCTTGCCCCTCCCCATCGCGCCTTCTCCCGACAATCCTCCTGCTCCTGCTGCTGTTACTGCTGATGCTGGCGCTCCTGATGCTGAGGAGGCTGCGGAGGCTGCGGAGGCGGACGTTACTGAGCCTGCTGCTGGTCGAACGGGTCCGTGTCCTCCCTGGGTACTTGCGGCCATAGACCTTGCTATGGAGGGTGTGCTTGTTGCTACTGAATTTCGACTGTTCCGTACGCTCTCGGTCTTTTGATCTGGCTCTCTCAGACTCTGCCCTGCTTCGTCTCGCGCGTGGACGTCTTCTTCCTCCTCTTCCTCTTCTTCTTCGACTGGATCGGGTTCATAAAACTCGGGAAACGGGTCAGTAATATCGGTTATTTCAATACTGGGCGTGACATTGCCCCAGTCAAAGTCAGTGACTTCAATGTCGCCTATAAACGCCGGTTTGCCAATGCTCTTGAAATGGCGGTTTAAGAAGTTCTTGACATGGACGGTCAGGCCTTGGTCAAGCTTGGACCATTCAATGTCGAGTGACATTACAAGTTTAAGGAATAGCACTCCGAAGCGACAACAACATCCCCGTTGCCATGCGCAGCCGCGTGTCACACAAAAAAATGAAAATAAAAAAACTAACCCCCCAAAATCATTCATATATATCACTGGACCCTTATATGATATGCATCATTTTTTGTATTCTATGCGTCTTTCCAAAAAGAATGATTGCAAATGAAAAAGATAAGTGTTGACAGATCTGATAATATGCATGCCTAGTACGGCATGCTTCAAGAACGCGCGCGCGAACCCCATGATACATATCATGCTGCAGAGAGCGAGCGAACGTATTTGTGTGGCCCGCCTTTTTTTGGCGGTTTAATAGCATTGGCATGCGCATGTGGCATTTGCATCCGTTTATCGTAAGAAAAAAAAATCAATGAATTATACACACACAAAAACACTGAAAAGCGACATGTGCAGACAATGCGGAATGAACATTACACACGCGCATGTATAGGTAGACTTTTTTCTTTTTGTCTTTTTATCTCCCTTTTACATTATACATAAATGCATACATATACATAAATGTAATTTTCGTCGTTATCCTATACAGCTACACATGATTGAAATATAACATATGTATTATCTGGTCTTTTCGGAATCGAGTTGACTCGCATCTTTCAATCGCAACGGGTAATCCATATTCTGTCGTTAGCAACATATGCGTTTAAGCGCAAGCGACACTTGTTAGGTGCAGTGTGTTTTCTTCTTCATATATCGCGCACATATGTCATACACTGTCATCCCTTTTCTGTAGATATAGTTTTCGGTTTTGTTTTTTACTGGATCATGATCCATTGCTTTACCATTGGCAAGCATACTTTGTATGATTTCATATAGATACATAAACTCTCAATACTCACATTGATGCTATTAACATTGACACTGATTATGTATTCAACTGTGACACACGAGTCTAAAGAAGAAATAGAGATAGAGAGAAAGTAATATTATGGCTATGCAGGGCCCCCCTTCCTCGAGTCCCTATCATAATGCACAGCGGATTCCATACACATATCTGTCTCCTCTCGTCATGCATATCGCGCAATACTTTTTTGCGATGTATCTATGTATGTACCCCCAATTCCATCCAAAGCAGCCCAATCCAGATACAGCCGGACTCCTCGTGTATCTTTTTTTAAAAAAAGCCATGATCTCTCTAGATGTGTTTATATTATCGTGCTATTGTTTATTGGTGGTGAAAATGGAGGAAGACTAAAAGAGACGAATAATAGCCTCATGCACGCGTCACAAAAGAAAACAAAAAGAAAAAGAAGGTTCAATTATGGAACAGAAGGAGGAGAAATTAGATGGAGTGCACTCGGATTGAGGGTGTGAGTGTAGAGGCAAAGAAAGAAAGGAAAAAGAATAATGCTTGATATATGCACCGACGCTCTTCATGAGTACTATGTTTTGTGTGTATGTTGGTTTTTTGTTGTGTCTCAGAAAGACAATGGATGAGAGAGCGACGTAGAAGCGGGGAGAAAGGAGAGGTCGTCATGATGAAGAATAAAACGGTGGACCATACGGAAGAAAAAGAACAAGTCGATTAGAAGATGGGACTCGAAGGGCATGCGGAAGAGGTGGTTGAGGTGGAAGACGATGCGGAGGGCATGCGCTGGTATCGATATGGGTGGTATCCACCGGTGGGTATCGGTTTGCGCACATAGAGCTTCTGGAGCTCATCAAAGGACCAGCACCGGGAACAATGCTCGCCATGGCTGAGGAATCGATTACAGCTATCGCACTTTTGATGGCAGTCGGCGCAGAACCAGTCATTGTTAAGTGCCTTGTCGCATGAGCCGCAGACGACCTTGTCGGCACCAAGGATGGGCGAAGATGGAGGGGAAGGGAAGTAGTCCATATTAACGAGCGGAAGAAATTGAATGAATGGAAAGAAAGTGAGTGGTAGAAAACGGGTTTCGATTCGATTGGGAAACGAGAAAAAAAAA
>VAFG01000363.1:20557-33462 GCA_013461545.1 Syncephalastrum contaminatum | reverse complement strand
AAAAAAAAAGGGAAAAAAAAAAAAAAAAAAAGACGACGAGCGACAGCGAGAGTCAGAAAAAAAAAAGCAGACCAGACAAGATCTTGGGACCACATACATAACAAGGACACCAGAGCTCACCCCTTTCCCCAGCGTCAAATTTGTCAAGTTGGAAACCGAACCTTAATAAGAAAAACCCCTCCTCTCTCGGTCAGGCATTGCAAAGGATATATTACATACATACATATGCGTAAACGGTCCGCTTGTACAGGTCCACCTTTTTTTTTCTCTTTTAGTTGACCGCTTACATATCCTGCTCATGTACATCCCATCTCAGCCGCACATATATACACGACTCAACTCACATTAGTTGCATCTTCCGCTGGTTACCCCTCTTTTTTCTTCTTCTTTCCTTCCACCTTGTTGCTCCTTTCTATACATAGTATGAGCCCGTCTATCTCTGTATATCTCTTGTATTTCTCTGCACATATCTGCTTTTTTCTTCCTTCTTTTCTATTCCTTCTTTCTCTGGGTATATTGCATATATGAGTGCCACGGGGATATCCAAATACTTGGCCATATACGATGAATGAGGCCTGCATGAAAACCAAAAATAAATCATCGAGTTCAATCAACCATAAAAACGAAAAGTACATACACAGTATGCATTCATGCGCTGTAAACATCTGAGCTGTGTTTGTTGATGAAAATACACATTATAGTTAGCCAACATATTTACGCTCTTTATTTCACATATGACTTCTTACTGTACATACTGCTTCTGTCTCCTGAGCCCGATCTCTTGTGAATTATCGTCCCGCTTTGGCTCTCTGCGTTTGTTACTTTTTATGTGCTTGCCCCTAGACCGACGCACGTGGATCGGCATGTCGTCTTACCTCAAACAGCATGCGCGCGCCGTTTCCTCCTCTCACCTGCTTCCGCTCATTATAGGCACGCTTGCATTCTCTTGTTTTTTCTCAGCATCTCTCCGTATATGTTGTCACCGGGTCTATTATTTTATTTTTCTCCATATCACTTGTTGAGTTGAGCGAAGACTTCCCCTTTGTCAGCAGTAAGACGCATATTTATGCACTTTCAGGTCTTTTATCTCTTTATAGTCTGGATCCCTCCTTTCTTCATACATGGTCTGTCTATTTTTTTTCACTTCACGCGCCAAAAGTGATAAAATGGGATTGCAAGGAAAAAGGCTCGTTTAGGTATCGATCTCAGGGGCTGTCAACTGCAGACGTAGGGTAAACAGGTCATTAAAAGTATTGCAGCTGTTGTCGTTAACGTTTTTAATGCGAGAAAAAGAAAGAACTCCTTACCTATACTGATAATATTGTTTCGTTATGTAGGTTCATTAGTAAAATAAAGCAGTAGAATCCCGATATGTAGAGTATGGTAGAAAAATGTGCGCATGAATGAAGAATGTACATACGGATGGACAGAAAAACGTGCTCTTTACATGGATGTTTGTATACACACGGAAGATCTGATTGTATTTTCAATGGGGGGAAGGGGGGTCGGCGGGGAAATTGTAACAGAATATTTAGACTATAGTAAAAAGAGAAAGAAGCGTTTGTGCATAAGGTAAAGAAAAAACATTATAGACAAAAGAAGTATGGAAAGAGACGAAGAAGGCGGGTTAGAAAGGGAGATGTAGAAGGATGTTATAGTAACAGAGTGAGGTTTTGATTTGTGCAGGATATACGGGTTGTTTTTCCTCTGTGTATGTACAAAAGAAAGAGGAGCAATATCAGGTGATCGATTTCAGACAGTGGCAGTAGTAGTACTGGCAGCAGTATCTGTGCTTGTACTTGTACTTGTACTTGTAGTAGTAGTAGTAGTGGTAGTATTTGTAATTGTAACAGTAGTAGTAGTGGCGGTAGTGATGGTGGTATGGTCGAGACAGAGTGAACGTGGACGAGGAATAGCAGGATATTTGGCGATGCATGGTTTCATGAAAGAAGAGTCTTGAGGAAGCGGGTTGTGGGTACGAGTGATGAGATGATTTTCTTGAAAGAGTGTTGCTTGTGTGAGGATCTGTCTGAGTTCCTGACAGGCGTCCTGCACGTATTCGTCATGGAGGCACACAGGAGGGTCGTACGTGTCCTTCTCTCCCTGTCGTGCATCTAAAGAGTTCAGTCTCGTACGACAGGACGGCTTTTGAGGACACGGCGCTACGATCTGCAGTGGCATCGTCATGGCTGGCATCAGGAACTCTTGTACCCGCTCTTTTTGGTTTTTTCACTCTCGCACACGCACACACGACAATGAGAGGGGGGAATCGCCAAGTTTAGAAGATAGAAGAAAACGGTATATGCGTATGTGTATGCGCGTATGCCTGTATGTCGGAACCTTTTTCCACAGGAGAAAGGGGGGGGGGGTTGCTGTAATGAAAAAGAAGTTGAAAAAAAAAGAGGTTCTTTTGGTGGGGGATACGTGTTCCGTCCTTCAAATCCAGATCCGCGGTCATTCATTCATTCAGCGTATCATTTCTTTTGGTCTTGACACCTGACACTCCCTCGCTTTCTTCTGGATACCTTTATCCTTTTCTTTTCCACGCCCCATTCCCATGATAAACGTGCATTTGGAAAGTGTACAGAAGAAAAAGATCCGCCGCACACCATCACAAGGGAATTTGCCTCAAATGGGCATTCCTGTTTTATGCATAACCGCCAACTCCATTGCATGAACCGTTAAAGTGACCCGGCTCAACTCAATTCCATCATCATTTCCTGTTCACGTTTTTACACGTCTTTTCCCCCAGACAAGATCCTACCCGCTCTCCTTCATTCTGTATTGACCGCATGAACACCCATCATTCCAGCACAGACACGCGCCCCCCCCCCGGCAGAATATTTTTTGGCATCCGGTCGAAGGACGTGTCCTAGCATAAAATATACTACTGTTCTGGAAGCTGCTTCATGCTCCATGATTACATTACAAAGCATGGATGTATATCCATTCTCAACCGCCTAGCTAATGCATCTTACTCCTGCTCCACACACGTCCGTTACCGTAAAAGGGATCACCTGCTATGAATGTATGTATTCCAGAAGGGTAATTCTTCTTGCGCTCTTTGGAAGTGATAGCCCGCATGCATGCATAGATCATCACCGTCATCCAGGAGGTGAGGTGGTTGCTTTAAATAAAAATGGCACGGTGATAAACAATATACAAAGTAGGTATAATTCATCTACAGCCTAAACCTGATCCTTTTTATCAAGAGCGTCTGTGCCCCCTCCCTCGCCCCTTTTTCTGTAAAATGACCGCACCCTGTTGCTCATCATCTATATACTGGGCAAACGCCCGAGGATGCATTATGCATGCTACCTGTTAAGGATCAAACCTGGCCGCCCCAGATATAGTTGAGTCCTATCCGAAAAGATACTTGTAAGAGCTATCAAAAAAAAGAGAAATACTTTTCTCGTTACCCTGAAAGGCTGCTCGCAATAAAATAGTTGTATTTCATGCAGCATGTGTATCTTGTTAATTATCAGCTCTCTTTGGATCACAAAAGATATTTATATAACGCGCAGCAGTGCGGAACACGCAGCTCTGGAGGAAATAAAGGATCATAACGTGTCAATACCCTCGCTGATGATCATATGTGCATAAATATTTTTTATTTGCTCTATCCGGCCACCTTTATACTTTTACATGGCAGGTACCATAGTTCTACGTCTTATGAGATGATACTGACCGCCTCACCTGTTCTGACAAAAAAGTAAAATGAAATCTAGCGAGCTTTGTCAAGAAAGCAATTCCTTTCACCGCGGTTGTTATCAGATTTCAGCCAAACTTTAGAAGGGCAGGAGACCGTAATGTACAAGATACTTCAGCCAGTCGTATCTTACATGGTCAGGCCAGTAGATTACAACACATAAAAACTTGCATACCAGATAGAAACAGTAGCACACGCAGCAGTGGATGACAGGGCTACGGCATATGTCGTACTGTCAAATGACCAGGGTGGACACATTTTGCATGAGGCCAGTGGAAGGTGTTTGAGTCCCTGATCACGAAGCACGCCAGTAATACGAAGATAATATCTTATTAATGCTAGTGCGGTAGCACGGTTAACGGTTTTGCTGTAAGATCAGTTAAAACAAGAGGTGCGAGTCAATTAGTATTGGAGAGTATACGGCGTCCAGGGTGATATAGTGCGCTAGAAAGAGTTCCGCCGTTGCGCGACGGAAGCCGCGCACAATGTTCATTCATAGTGGTTGCGTAAGAGCGTATTCTGAAAAGCGGACCACCTCTTTTTACCCAAAGGGTACGCGGCTAGCCTTCTGGGCAAGCCATTCCCATCATCGAGAAGCAAGCTTGCGGCTGAAATTGTCAACCGCGCCCATCCAAGGCGGAACTTCGCAAGAAACTAAAGGACTCAGTTCTTCTGGTAGCCTCTGCCCTTGCTTGTCTAAAAGAAGTCACATTGATGGAGAACAGCATATTATCAGTATCCTGTGCTTAATCTTAATTATGAAAGTGCGTCTATTTCCTATTCATCGAGGCAGTAGTGCGCTGTGTGAAAATGCAGGGGAAGCAGGCGGCAGATACACTGTGTGAAGCGAAGCACACTGTTTCCAAGGCAGTCAACCAGCATATACAAGGAATATCTTCCTCACACATACTTATTTAAGACTTTGGTGGTAGCATTGGACGAGATGCTAGAAAACGAGAGGATTATTAGAAAGAAACGACGCTGCGCCGCTCGCATAAGACACTCAAACTCGCCTAGTGATCACGGGCTATGATTGGCTGTGTTGTAGCGCGCTGGAAAATGGCACGGGGCGCGGCGCGTATCCATTCTTTTTCTGTTTTTTGTGTCGTGTTTTTCTGCTTGTCAATCGTCATGTCAAGCAAACCAAAAACTTACGTTCAGACCAAGTATGCGCACTCACTTTTTACCATATCTCCATTGCTTATGCCATTCTACACAGACTCTGCTTTGGTAAAGCCGACGATGCCAACAAACGGAGAGCCGAAGCATTCCAAGATTCCAGCAACAAACGTCAAAAGAACTCTGAGAAGGCCGGCCCCTCGAGAGCCAAGTCTGCCAAGGTAAAAATCTAGTATTTTTCGCTCTGAAAATAGTTAACATTATGGATAGGTGCATCCCCCCGCGTGCCGCACCGCAAAGTGTAATGTACGTATGTCCAACAAGCATCAATTTGTTTCGGTTCCTGAAACTTTTTTTTTTTTTGGTTTCTAGTCGACTACATCCCGTGTGGCATGCACTGTGATCAACCCAGAGACAGCGAAGTCATGTCAGCACTCCTTTTGCGAAATATGTCTTGAAAAGCAGTATGGAGAAACGCTGGAGGAGATTCTATCCGCCCCGCACGGAACAAGCGACCCTTTTACGCATCGTTTGGGGGAGTCTTATACCTGGGCGTGTCCTGTCTGCCGGTAATGCAGTACGCATTATCCGTTACAACGCCGGCTAACCCATTTGTAGAAATATCTGCCGATGCTCTTTTTGTGCCATGGACGAACCAAAAGGTAAAGTTAAAGATATACCAAAGGACAAGAAGGACAAGTCAAATAAAAAGAAGGATGGGTATGCTTTACTACGTGTATGCTTGATGCTTTATAGCTAACTGTCTCTAATAGCACCCTTCCCTTTTCCAAATCAGCTGCCAAACCTGTCAAAGTAGACCCTCCAGAGCTGCAAAAGATCACCTTGCTCCACGAGGAAGACGAACTATGGAAGCGGATCTACATTCGTGAATTCATCTATCGCTTTGGCGAATACTGTGAAATTAGCACACGCGATGCGGCCCATCTACAGAACGTGCAAGGCAATTGGCGGAACAAGCGACTGTTTGCCCTCTTGGCGGTCCAAGTTCTGTACAAAGTCGCCCACGGGTCCGGCCTGCAAGCGTCCTGGCGCAAGAGCCAAGTCCATCGCAACGCTTCAGGACAACCCTGCAGCGCGGCTGACGTGATCCGCCGCATCGAACGCCGATGGCTTCGAGAGTGTGGGCTCCTCGATCTTGGCCTGGACGCAGACATCAATGCGCGGGCCCTGGTCGATCAACTAGCAGGAGGCGTGTGTTTGACCGCCAGCCATTGGCAAGATATGGCTGAAGTGCTTGTACTTGCAGGATGCGGGGACGATCTACCCATACCCACCTTACACCGCCATCCCATTCACCCTATCAGATCTGCCAAAGAAGACGCAAGTGACGACGATATAAGCGACGACGATGAGGGAGCAGCCGAACAAGTCGAGCGATTCCGATCCAGACCCAAAGCGTCATTGTCGACCCGCGATGAGCTCACAGTCATTGCTGCACTTTGCGATTTGCTACTGACCGACCCGAAAATCCGCCAAGCGAGTGTAGAAGAAAGCAAAAATATCAAGGCCAGGGAAGCTGCACTGAAAAAGGAGCGCCGGCTGCTCGACTTGGAGGAAACGCGGAGTAAAAGGAGACGGGCTCATCTTGCGGAACGCCTCCAGACCGATCCAACTGCAAAAGCCGAGCTCAGCAGCCTTGATGAGAAAATGGCCACCGATCGACATACTCTCGAAACAGACCAGCTGGATCTGCTTGTCGACATCTTCAAGTCTGAAAAGCGGTATGGCGCGGCCGGATGCGACACACGCGGCAACACATATTGGCTGTTAAATGACCTCTGCTACCAAACCACGCATAATGATGCACGCAACAATGAACCTTTCTGGGCTTACGGCGTCATCGTGATCGGACCTGGCTTCGAAGGTGATACCAACCATCATTGGTGGTCGGTCCAAGGCGTGGAGGACATGGAACAGCTGCGGCGCTGGCTGGAAACGACTGAGTTGATGAAATGCGGAGCCCATAATGGCCAAGGCAAGGAGAAGGAAGGGATACCGGAGGAGTCAGCGACGACAGCAACAGCCGCAGCAGCAACAGCAGCAACGGTGGCAGGACAGTTCAGCAGCATAGCCCACCTTGTCACGCAAGTTACCTACCGGGTGCAGTACCTCCGTTCATTAGAAGCGCAGGCACAAACACGGAAGGCTGGGGCCAAGTGAACAGAAAAGGATTTCTTTGTTACTCTTGCTGGAGTTGACGCAATGGAAAGGAAATGATCAAACCTGATACCACCTTGATCCCTGTTTATGCATCCGTTCCAGGGCTTGTGTTCCGTATGGAATACCCTGCTCAATTATTTGCTACTATTATTACTGTTATTGGTGAACCAAGGGAAGGGCTTTTCTCATTGACCATCGATGCCGCCGTGTCTACTATCTATCTCTGCGAAAAAATAAAGTAAAATCTCATCGGCATGTCATGGTGGCCACGCTTGCGCACAGGCTGACAAGTTTAGAAAGTCAATCAAAGAAGGTTCATAAGCGAAGAACAGACATGATGCGGATCCACCTTTTTGGTAGTGGACAGCAGGAGATGAAAATTAGAAAACAGGGAGTGCAAAACAAATGATGATGAGCACCACGGGCTGATAGGCACCACACATACACACGCACACACCCTCTCTGTATGTGCCTGTTTCTCTTTTTTGCCATTACTACATATAGCTCCTTCTTTTTATTACATTTTTATTCCGCAAAAAACGGAACACGTTTTTTAGAAAGAGCGCTTATGCATTAAAAAATGCAAAAAAACGGGTAATAAATTACCAGTCAGGCACATTGATAAAATGAAAACAGAAACTGGTAATATTATGACCTCTCTTCAACGTGACTTTTTACGATCAAAAACCTGTTCCTTGGCTATCTTATAGAGAGCACGTAGCCGAAACCGAAAGTGAGAAGAAAGGTGTGTAGCCATGAGGATAACCCCTTCCTGTTTCCCTGAACCTTTAGCTGCTATTGGGCGTTAGGAAATAAAATATACTCCCGCCTTTGGACTTGGCCCCCTTGTCATGACACTTGGCTCCAAAAAAAGAGGTTAACCCTTGAGCCCCGCTTTAGAGTAGATACTCTTACACGCACGCACAGTACTGTACTGCATTACGCTTGAGACAAAGGGAAAAAGAAAAGCTGTTTAATCCCTAGGTACCCCTTTTTTCTGTGAAATGATTCCTATCGCTTTTTGTTTCCCTCATCCCATCCTGTCTTCTTGTTCTCTTTTTCTGCGCCTATTTCTGTTCCCTGTTTCTTTCTCTCTCTCTCTTTTCCTGTCTCTCTTTCTTCCTTTCTTCCACTCTCTTTTTTATTAATCTCTACTACGTACTTGCCCTAATACGATACTACTACACTTTTAATACATACAACATATACCATCATAATGAACGCCGCAGTACATCCTCTGAATAATGTCGCGCCTAATACACCTCACCACTCTCAATCTCACCATTATCCTCGTACGTACGCTACACACTCGCCGGCCGGGTATCAGCAGCAGCCACAACAGCACCATCATTACCACTCGCAGCAGCACCAGCACCACCATTATCAGCCGCATCGAACCTCCACAACCGCGAGCACACCTTCTCACCACCAGCACCACCATAATCCGCAACAACAACAACAACAGCAGCAGCAGCAAACTCCGGCACCATCGCGACGAGCATCGATGGCGCTGCCCTCCAACATTCTCTCACGCAACCGGTCGGTCAAATCCCTGAGAGACCGGCGACGCAGCTCAGGCGCGCTCTCGACCGCAAGTTCTGTGCATAAACCCCGCCGCTGCATCGGCGACTACTATGTCGGCAAGACGCTAGGCAAAGGTGCATCAGGTATGTAGAAGAAATGCATGACCTGTGTCACCTACCCTTTATAACTCACATTCACACTTTTTTAGGACGCGTCAAGCTTGGTGTCCACCGTGCCACAGGCGAGCAGGTCGCCATCAAAATCATCAGTAAAAGCCATCTGGTCGCCAACCCGACTATCGAAAAGGCCGTCCGCCGCGAGATTGCCATCATGAAACTGATCAACCATCCCAACGTCATGGGCCTTATTGATGTGATTGATGACGACAACTCACCCGATCTGTAAGGAGACCATTGAAACAAAGTCCGCTATTCTCACAAATGGAGAAAAATAGACATCTCATCTTGGAATATGTCGAGGGTGGTGAGCTCTTTGAATACCTGGTTAGCAAAGGTAGGCTCTCCGAGAAGGAGGCACGCCATCATTTCCAGCAGATCATTCTCGGCCTGGATTACTGCCATCATCACCTTATTTGGTAATATCACCGGACTTATCAGTCTCCAAAAATTCACACTTTTTTGCACAGTCATCGCGACCTGAAACCCGAGAATCTTTTGCTCGACAGCAAGAACCACATCAAAATCGCCGATTTTGGCATGGCCTCCTTGCAACCTGCAGGATCTATGCTTGAAACCAGCTGCGGGTAGGTTAGCAAAAAAGGAAAAGGGAAAAAAAGAAGAAGAGAATATGGAGGGAAAGACAAAAAAAAAAGCAAGACACACAGAGAAAGAGTGTACTTAAAACGTAAACCCTAGGTCCCCTCATTATGCAAGCCCCGAGATAGTAGCTGTGCGTATTCTGCATTTCGAGCGCGTCACAGGTCCGTGTACTAAACTTACTTTTTATATATACTATAGGGTATGCCTTACAATGGCGATGCATCCGATATCTGGTCCTGCGGTGTAATCCTGTATGCCTTGCTGACCGGCCATCTCCCCTTTGATGACGATAACATTCGCCAGCTTCTCAAAAAGGTAAAATGACTGACGCTGGCATCATGGGTTGCATGGAGACACTAACCCTAAATTTTATTTTCATGCACAGGTCAAGGCCGGTCGCTACACAATGCCGTCCGGTATCTCGCGTAATGCCCAAGACCTCATTCGCCGTATCCTCGTTGTCGATCCTGCCAAGCGTCTGACCATGCAGCAGATCATTGCTCACCCGTGGTTCACCGAGGTTGAGCCCACGAATCTTGCGTCATTGCCTGTGCCCCCCACGCCGCAAGAGATCGGCCACCCCGTGTCGAGCGCGGACGAGATCGACGACCGTCTGCTAGAGACCATCAAGTTCTTGTGGGGCGAGAATGACCAGGCAGCGATGGTCGAAGCCTTGATTAGCAAGGAGCATAATATGCAAAAGGTTGTTTATGTCCTCCTCCAGCGCCATGCCGAGAAGTACTGGCAGACCGAGCACGATGATGAGGACGAGTCGGACAGCCCCGATGACCAGCAGCAGTCCGTCAACCCGCGGCGCCGCTACCGCACCATCACCTACCGGCCCGAACGCGACCGCCGTTGTCTGTCCATGGCCGTCGATCCGAACCACACGGCGCGCCGCGGCTCGACACCACAGCGTGCGCCCGTACCCTGGGTCGATGACAAGTCAGTGGGTCGCCGCTACTCGGCTGCGACCATGCGGGGCGAGCGCAAGGCATCGACGGATGCATCGATGCTGCCGCGACCCCAGCACGAACATGTCCCACCTGTGCCTGCCGTGCCCAGCTCAAGCCAGTCGGCTGTGACCAAGGGCGACAAGCTCAAAAAGAGCCAGACGTTCTACGAGCGCTTTGTGCGCAACGTGCTGCCGTCGCGCCGCCAGAGCAAGGATACCCACACATCCACAGCGGCGGCCGGGCCTGTTATCAAGAAGCAGCCAGAGGACGAGGCGATCATCAACGACTCGGACATCACACTCTCGCCCGTGTCCTTGACGGGCACGCTCCGCCGCAAGCTGACGACACGCCGCCAGTCCAAGGTGCCTATGGTACCACCCAAGTCGACGCTGCGTGGCACCAACAAGGTCGAGCCCGAACAGCCAGAGAAGCCCCAAGAAAAAGTACAAGAGCCAGAGCAGGAAAAGCAACAGAAGCGCAAGTCCCTCAATCCCAAGCGTCTCTCAATCCGTGTGCCGAACCTGATCATCAATCACGACACCAAGGAGGACGATTCGCGTGCGTTCTTCACCTTCAACGGAGGCGCGGGCCGTCGCCAGCGCAAACAGGTCATGTCCGTGTTTGACTCGCCCCAGGGCTCGCCCAAGCAGCCAAAGCAAGCACAGCAGACCAACCTGCCGCCCCCGCCTGGCTTGTCGGATGGCAGCACGTTGAGCAGCTCGAGCTCGTCGTCGTCGAGTAGCCATGGCAGCAGCCAGCACGCGCATATGCTGCCGCCTACACCCGTGAGTGCGATCGACCCCAAGAGCATGCCGCCCCCGCCCACCTTCAAGACTGCGCTCGTGTCTCCCCTGGACACCCAGCGGCGCGGGAGCCACGGCACTCTGGGCCGTCGCAGCAGCGATCAGAGCTTCCTCAGTCGACCGCCCACGCCTTCCTCCACCATCAGCGAGAACCCGCCCATGACGCCTGCCACGCCCAAGGCCTCATGGCTGTCCAACCTTTTCTTCTTCAAGCAACCCAAAGTGTGCTCCATCTCGGTGCCCAACACAGACATTGCAGACGCTTTACGGAACTTACACCGTGTCATGAACAAGGTATGTATAAATCTCAAGTATCTATTTCTCCTGTTTTCATTTACTCACCCAATCCAACCACCAGACTGTCGAAGCACGATTCTACGAGAAATCCGACAAGAATGGCACACGATACAAGCTAGAGATAAAGTCCAACAAGGACGATAAAATGCGGCAAGTCAAGTGCCGCATGGAATTCATCCGCTCCGTCGAGGACGAAGAGATGCGTATCCAGTTCACGCAGCAGCAAGGTAATACCTCTAAAATAAGCCGTTTGAAGCTTCGTATTGACTCTTGTATCTTCAGGCGATGCTCTTTTCCTCGCCACAATCGCCCAAAATGTTCAGCAAGAGCTGCTTTTGGAGTCGAATGTTTAAAAAAAACAAAAAGCATTTCATGCGTACCCGTTTAAGCACACACACACACACACACACAACCGTTCTCCTCAATTACTTGCCTTTTTTCTTGCAGCATATGGCCCTGCAAGCAGCCTTCACCGTTTTCTCTCGCTCTTTTTTTCTTTATCTTTTTTTGTTCGACGCTTTCCTTCCTTACAGCCAAGAGAGAAAAAAAAAGACAAAAGAGTACCTATGAAAGAAAAGGCTCCTTCCATTCGTTTTTCATATAAGCTTTTCTTTTTCCTTTTCTTCCCTTCTGCACTTTTTCTCTTTTTACTTCATCTTCTCCTTTCTTTTACAACTGTTCTCTCTTCCTCTCTTCCTCTTGTTTTGTGTGTGCGAACCTTCTTTCTTGAAATACACACAAAGAGACACGCAACTCTTTTGTTTATACCTTTATACAGTTGATTTTTCAACATGATGGCTAGCCTTTTGTTTGGTCGCTCTTATACATATTCTCAAATACTTGGTTTTACTTACATCTTTTGCTCCTATTGCCACGAGAACTGCACGTCTACAGACCCGTATTAGAGTAGTGATTTGGGTGGCCTGTATCATCAGCATGTGCTCCCAAGACTTCAAAGCATAGTTACACTAGCTTGTGCGCCTTTTTCGCTGCTCCGCCGATCTAACGCCAGGAGCGATCTGATTTGCTTGACACGTTACGTAAGCGATCCACCGGTAAAACTATTCTAGGCAGCCAGGCTAGCAGAGCAGCGCAAGTGCCGATGTCGGTAGATAGATAACATCCGGCACTCCATATACCTCGTTTATGTAGGATATGGTATTCAACGAGTTGGAGCTATATTTTCACAAACATAGGGGTTATACACGTCTTCCATTAATTTCACATCTCTTTCCGCAGACTTGAGAAGACATCGAGGACCTTCAGATGAGCATAATGGTCTCCCAGGTCATGCTGTGTAATATACCTTGCAGGAGAATGATCTTTAGATACGCAGGAAGATTCCCTTGTAGCAATTTGGCGTTTTTCCACACCATGATCATAGCATGTCAACGTGGTATGCAAGTGATCGTTAGTGGCCTGATTTCTTTTATTCTCATGCGACATTTATTCAGCAGGGTTAAGGATGATGTCCATAGCCTTGGTAACACCTGCTCGAATTACCGGTCCATGAGTAAATACAGACATCGCTCCTGAA
>VAFG01000360.1:254607-266650 GCA_013461545.1 Syncephalastrum contaminatum | reverse complement strand
AAAAAAAAGTAGGAAAAAGGCGCGCTACTCGCTGGCGTGTTGCGCTTCCTTTTTCCTTTTTCCCTATTATTTCTCTTTCTATCTTTTCTTTCATCCATATATATCAACATGGGTCTCTTGACGATCCTCAAAAAGATTCGCACCAAGGAGAAGGAGATGCGTCTCCTGATGCTGCAAGTGGTTTTCATTAGAATAAATCTCGGTTGGACTCATACGATGGTTGTTAATCAGGGGCTTGGATAATGCAGGCAAAACCACCATCCTAAAACGCATCAATGGTGAACCGATTGACACCATTTCACCTACCCTCGGCTTCAATATTAAAACCCTCGAGCATGACGAGTAAAAGAATTTAGAAAAAGTGCTCTGTGATGTATGGCTAAGTATCTTTCAGGTACAAGTTGAATATCTGGGACGTGGGCGGACAAAAGTCAATCCGGTCTTACTGGCGAAACTACTTTGAACAAACCGACGCGTTGGTATGGGTCGTTGACTCAGCCGATCGATTACGTATCGAGGACTGCAAGCACGAGCTCTTTCAGCTGTTGCAAGAAGAGGTCAATATCAAACGCACTGCGCCTGGAGAAAAAAAAAAGCTCATTATTTTATAGCGTCTGGCAGGTGCAACCCTTCTCGTACTCGCCAATAAACAAGATCTGCCCGGCGCCCTTTCCGACCAAGAGTTACGCAAGGTAAGAGGGTTGCTTTGTTTTCGCGTTTATTTTGCTAACCTGTCCACCACTTTTCTCTGTTAGGCACTCGCTTTGGATGACATCAAGACACATCACTGGGCTATCCTGAGCTGCAGCGCCATGACGGGCGAGAATCTCCTCAAAGGCATGGACTGGGTCGTGAATGACGTTGCGTCACGTATCTATATGCTCGAGTAAAAAGTAGAAGGAAAGCAAAAAAGCAAAGCACCACATACCTCCATATACCTCGTTTGTTTCGTTTCAGGCAAGAAAACACCCTACTGCTTTAAATTCAAAACGAATACATACATTCATATATATGATACACGACATGCTTTTTTTTTATTGTTATTATGGGAGGGGATTCATTTTTGGAAATGCAATGTGGAATCAAACGACGAAAATAGAGAAAAACCGAGAGCGACAAAGAAAATAGGGGTAGAATGCTATCTCTACAAACGGAAACAAGGTTCTGTATGTGTGCGATTGCGCGTTATTTCCGTGTGCGTGTGTTTTGTGAGCACGGGTGATGCGATGGAAACGGTGAGTTGTTGAATATAAAAGCGAGGAGCTTGAGTTAATGGGGTTTGCAATTAGAGTGCTTGTTGCGCGTGTGGGAGATGGCATTTGCTTGTGTTTTGCTTGCTTATAATGTGAAGTATGTTTGGTATGCATTTGTTGCGTGTGTGTTGCGTGCGTGAGAGTGCAAAGTGTGTGTGTGTGTGTGTGTGTGTGTGTGTGCGGTGTATGTATGTGTAATTGGGGGGAGGGTATCACATATGCGAGAAAGGGCCCGGGATGGTATTGTCGAGCACATCCGTCACGTCCTCGACCGTGGCCAGATCTTCGAGGAACGGAATCAGATCTATCAGCTCCGAGTCATGCGGATCGTTGAACCAGGAAGACACGGGTACAGCATTGGCTGTGTGAAAAATGTAGCTGGCAGGTGAATTATCGAGGATGATAACTTGATTCAGATCGCGCCCAAGCTGCGACAGGTCCTGCAGCAGCATAGTTATTCAGGATAAATACATGCAATGAGAAAATGAGGAAAAGAGTCGGCCATGTATTCTTTTTCTCAGACGTACCTTGACATAGGTGCCTTTGTAGTTGAAACAAGACTCTCGGAACAACCGATGTTGCACAACCCGGTGATGGTCAAAGATGTCGAGCACGGGATCAGCGTACTTGGACAGGCTTGCTGTAAAGACGACGATCTCGTATATCTCGCCCATCCGTTTCATGAATGCATCTACTCCGGGCCGCTTCAGCACAAATACATTGTGAACCTGACCATCGATCTCGACTGGCACCACGAAATCAGCTTGGGGCGCCATCTATTATACGCATCGTTAAATCATGCAGCGTCACCATCATCGTCGTCATGGATATCTCCTTTTTTCTTCTTCTTGTGTGTGCGTATGTGCGTATCAAAAACACCAGGGAAGATTGACGCTTACCTTAAATGAACTATGGACCAGCGTCTCGTCGAGGTCGAGCACCAGACACTTGCGACCCCGATCCTCATGTGCCTGCGGTTTTAGCAGCCATAGGTCCTGCACAAAACCTTAAATGAGTTTCTTTTTCTTTTTGCGTCTTGTTATTTTTTGACACCCTGCATGGTACATACCTGGTCGGGTCCCATCATCGGTGTTGTCGTGGTTTCAGCAGGGGCAGCCTCAGTGGATGGAGGAGAGGGAGCGGGCGTCGGGAGCTTTTGGGTGCGAGACGTGGAGGTGGACGAGCGAGTGCGAATGGAAGCGACCGAGGCAGGCCGTCCTAGCTGCGGGTGGTTTTCGTCCTTGTAATAGACCGACTCGGAGGAGGACCCGGTGATGGTCTGCGAGGCAAGCGCAGTCTGGTTGCTAGCACGCTTCTGGCTGCTTGTATTGCTATGATCGTGATGCTGCTGTGCGTGTTTCTCCTGAAGTGTACCGCCGCGCAGAGAGGAAGAGGAGCCCGTGGTATGCGTCGTGGTGGTAGTCTTGCTGGAGGAGGAGCAGCACATGAAGAATGACAGCAGACGCAGGCGGCGGGATGTTTTTTTCGGGTGGGTCTTGGCACTCGAGGAGGGCGCGTTTGAAGTTGTTTTCGACTTGAACCAGCTCGACTTGGCGATCATTCTCAGTTTGGCTGTTTAAACGGTTGCATGATTAATAAGATAGCCCCTCTTGGATGTTATGTGTGACAACAACAGCAGCAGCTAAAAGTTGGCTTGCCTTGCGGTTTCAAGAGGCCGAAGCGGCGAGAGTGAACGGGTGCCACCAGGACTGGCATCTTCTCCTGAGGGTATGTACTCATGCGCTGCTTGAATGCAAAAAAGAGAAAAAGGGAGGAATGGCAATGAATGCTTCTTTTTTTAACCACGCAAAGAGTGGAAGGAAGAGAGAAAGAAAAAGGCAAAAGAGAAAAAGAAAAGGAAAAAGGGAAAAAGAGCTGGAACGGCAAGTGAGGGGGAAAGACGACAAAAGGAGGAGATAGAGAAAGAGACAAGAAAGTAAAGCCAAAGCACAAAAAATTCAAAAGGCACGTGGCGCAATGCGACCTGCCACACCATTTCCCCATTCTACTCCACCCATAACATATCTACATATACAAATCTTTTTCTGTTGTTTTCCTTTTCCCTTTTACTCGTCCTCGCTATCGCTTGCATAGTTCGCCAGGCTGCCTAGGCCACTGCTTGTCTTTGCAGCACCGGCCTGCGCGGCGGGGGCCTGGGCAATCGTCTTGAGGCCCGACAGCACACTCTCGGGTATAATTCCTCCTGCTCGCTGTTGCTGCTGCTGTCGCTGCTGCTGTTGCCGTTGCTGCTGCGCAACCATCGCTGCTTGCCACGCCTGGTCTTCCGAGGTGTATCCGTACAACGCCCGTGCGGCTTCCTCGTCGTAGTCTATCTGCTGTCCGCCCTCTTGCTCCGCGCGCTGGCGCTTCGCCTCGTTCTCCATCTCACGGAACCCATCCTCGTTCACTTCCCGCTTGGTCTGTGTAAACTCGGCTGGTAAATCGTACTCGATCTCTTGTCGGTCGTACGTCTCTTCGAGCGCCCGCTTCTTGCTCGGTGCCTCAGCCGCCTCTATTTGCTTTGCGATCAGCGTCTCTTCGCCCTCGGCGCCTGGTTTGTTCTGCTCAGCCGTCGCCCATCTAAAATATCCCGTATTGTCAATACCTCCTCCTTTTTCTGCCGAAAGGACGTTGATCCCCTTCCCCCTTTTTTTTTACTTCTTACCTAACATTGATAGTCTCGTTGTTGTCTAAGGTCTGGTTCATCATGGCCTCACGAGCAAATTCGGCATTGCTGCGTCCTTTGTAGGTTACAAAGGCCACGCCGCGATGTCTAATGTAACGCACTATATAAGCACAGTGAGTAAGATGGTAAGATTGGTTATAAAGTTAGAGGTCAAACTTACGACGCTCAATTTCCCCAAATGCTTCAAAGTGTTTCCGGACAACGTGTCCCATATCTGCGGTGCCGGACACACGACCGACATAGAGCGTTTTGTTCTGTGTATTGAAGGAGCCGACACCACCCATATCTTGTCGAAATTCCCTTTTTCGAAACGGGTTAGACGAAGAACATAGAAAGCCTCTTGACTTACATGAATTTGTCGCGTCCAAAGCAGTCAATCGTGGTCTCGACTTCGTCTTTCTCGTTTGGAATGCGATGCCACATGGAGCAGTCTGAACCTTGAATGCACATGCCCTTGGCAAAGTACACGCAGAAATAGGCATTCGGGTTATTCGAGCCCACGGTCTCACCCGAATCGCGCTCCACATTGCATCGGAATTTGGCTCGTTGGCTGCAGTAATCGCCGTTAGTTGTGTTGTTTTTTCAATGAACATGATCCGTACTTTTTCTTGCTCCAATCGCGTTCGAGGCCCTTCCATCGATTGTGCCAAATGTTGTAGGTACCACCCTCCGGTTTTCGCTCGCGCAGATACTCATCCAGTTGAGCTCGGGTGATCTAGTCAGTTCATGATGAGTCATTGTGAATCGGATCATACCATGAACTTACTTGTTTCCGTGCAGGAGCCATCGTATAAGACAAAGAGAAGTGTGTGTCGTCGACTGAGCCTGAAAAATGGATTTTAAAGAATTATATACACGTCGACACAGCAGAATACATACGGTGCTCCTGCGATACGTTGCATTTATTTATCCCAGTATCGAATATATGTAACATAGCCTGTATAGCTAGGTCGTACTTTGTAAATATTCTTCTGATAGTGAGAATCGCAGGATCAGGAGAAAACACGGGCTACAATAGCAGGATCTGATTGTGGTGAATAGGCTTGTAGATGTGCGCGAGCTGTTCCTTTACAAGCCTGCTTATGGTGGTCGCACTAAATAGTGCATAGTTTGTGCTTTATAGTATATACAATATACGCCAAACGGTACAATAGACATGACAACAACAGGATATGGAAATAGGCTGTTTGTCCAATCCGCAAGTAGCGATGATGGGTGTTTTTGCTTTTGGTGTGACCAAATTGAGTGGCCGCGCGCAGTGTGACACGTTGAACGCGCTCCCGCCAAGTCTCAAGGTTCTTTTTTATTTGCTTAAAGTAACAAGCGGTTATGAGCGATTCACTCAAAGACGTTCCAGAGTTCTTTGAGAACGAGATTGGCGAGGGCATCACCGCTCGCACGGATGCACTGGGTAAGTCCATCCTTTTCCTCTAAACCAGGCACCGTCACCATTCTCATGACCCGACAAACCCCCCCTCTTCGATAATATAAATGTCATTGACCCCCACAAACGCGTGCACTCGCCTTGTTCATCATCCGCTGCTCACTCATTCTTCTTTTAACAGGTACATTCCGTGAACTTGGTCCTCCGGACCTTTGCCACATCATCAAAACGAATGCCAAGCCGGGTGTGCGGGAGGTACCTACCGTGTATTTATACTTCCGCTGCTTTGTCTCTTACTTATTGTTTCTTTTTATAGGTCGGTAGTTATCACTATGTCTCGGGTGTCGATGCATCGTCCTCTGCCACTTTGGCCGCTTATCTGAACTCGCTCACCTACTCTATGGTATGTAGATCCTGTCGTCAGGCCCTGACTGACACATGCTAATTTCTGATTTATTGTAGGACGAATCACAGTCGTGGTTCTCTAAATCCAACGCCTGGCGCATCCGTTCTGGTATCTACTGGTAGGTGCCGTTTATATGATCTTATGCGTTATTCACCCCGCTCGAATTCAGCTGTTTTAATGCTTTCTCGCGTGTCGATGTTCGTGTCGAAGTTAAAATCCCAGGCGGTGTCGAGAGCTACTACGTCGATATCCGCGGCGAGCGCCACGAGGCCACTGCTGCTATCTGGCAGGAAACCTACCTCTCTGCCGTTTTGCGTGCCATCCTTTACTCGGATGACAGCTACTACCGCCTGGCTGGTTACCGCAAGATAGATCCCATCACGAGCTTACAAGGCGAAGCTAAATTTTTAGAGGCAGTCGAGGCTCTCTTTTGGAAGGGTAATATAAAAGATTTATCACAGAATAAGGAAAGGCGGCCCACTTATACATTGCATCTATAGGTTGGCAACTCGGTAGCAAGCCTGAAATTCAGGTCGCAACTTCTGTACACAACCATCTGACTGCGGGTGTCATGAAGTACTTTGGCGACAGCTTCCGCTATGGTCCAGCCATCGAGTTGTTTGAGAAGTTGCAGAAAAAAGATCCCGAAGTTGGCGCTTTACTCGCCGAGTCCTACATTGGAGCCAACGAAGAAACAAAGGCGGTCAAGACGCTCTATGAGGATCTCAAGCTCACTTCCATGAGCTATCCTCTACTCCACGTCCAGGTTGACTTCTTGCGATCTAAGGTAAGTGAAAGAGAATAGCGAGTTATGGATTCCATGTACTGACGACGTGCGTACAGGGAGAATACGATAAGGCGCTCAAATTGGCCAAGTTTGCCGTCAACACCACACCCTCTGAATTCTTGACCTGGGCCAAGCTGACCGATGGTAAGTTCGTATCAGTATCCTTCACTAGGTACTGATGATTTGATATTTTCTCTTAGTCTACATTGATATCGAGGACTACAAGAATGTAAGTCGACAGGGATGTAATAATGGACATGCTTCTCATATATCTGAATCAGGCACTTTTGACCTTGAACTCTTGTCCCATGTTCACTTATAGCGAGCGCGACATGCACCGCATGCCCGCACCAATGAGAACACACTTGCCCATCAAGGCGGACATTGTCAAATCTGGCATCATGGAAGACGATTTAGCGGGCCGCGAAGGCGAGCCTGACCCGAACCTCGTCCGCCTGCCTGCGCCAGCCCTCCACGGCACCTTTTCCAAGGCATACTCGCTCCTGACACGTCTGGCAGCTCGGATCGGCTGGGACGATCTGCTCAAATGTCGATCGAGCGTGTTTGTCATGGAGGAAGAGTATCGCATCCTGAAGGCCAGAGAAGAGGAGCGCAAGACGAGCTTTTCGCATTCGGTTAAGGAAGAATCAGTCAAAGATGAGCCGGCGGCGACGCCTGCTGCGACTGAAGAAAAGCCGAAAGAAGAAGAGGAAGTACAAAAGGAAGAGCCAGCCAAGGAGGAAAAGAAGGAGCAGGAGGGCACCGAAGAGGGCGCTGAAGAGACCAAAGAAGAAGGCGCTGAAGAGGTGACAGAGAAAATGGAGGACGTAAGCCTCAATGACGATGAGCAAAAAGAAGCCAAGCCTAGCTTGCCCGAGACAAACCTGTCGCGGCCCCAGCAGGCAGCGGAGGAGCCCAAAGTAAGTTATCAAAAGAGCTGAAGCGCTTGTATTTACGCTTTTGTGCAGGATCAAAACGAGCCAGCAAATCAGCCACCCCAAGAAAGCTTCTCGTTCGGCAACAAGCGTCTCTGTGAGCGCTGGTTGGACAATCTGTTTATGGTGCTCTACGAAGATCTGCGTGTCTACACCTTCTGGCGAACAGAGGCTGCTCACTACCGGTCGCAACAAATGCCCTACCGCAAGACGGGTACGGAGTGGGAACTCCTCGGTGATCTGGCACTGCGACTGTGGCACGAGGTAAGATCAGAAACAGTAAAATACAAGACGGTAGACTTATCCCTTGGTTACAGAACGAGGCACGCGAATCCTATGAGATGTGCCTAGATCACAAATTCTCGGCCAAGGCGTGGATGAAGCTCCTGGAGATCTATGCCAAGGAAGGCAACGTCCAAAAGGCGCTTCTGGCCGCTGTCAAACTGACGGTGTATCACGAGCGCTGGTACCATGAAATTGTGGTAAGCGTCATGAAGGTTATACGGAACATAATAACTAATGACTGTGCCTAGTACCCTACCGAGATTGCTTGCAACCTCAACAAGCTCATCCGCAAGGAAGGCTTGTCCAAGATGCAAAATATACTCACCTCGATGAACCTGCCGCGACCCGTGCAGTCCTTAATCACACGCTATTTTGACTATGGCGAGCTTTTCAAGGTGGAAGGCTACGAATTCTAATAAATCTATCCCATCCCTTTCTCTCTTTTTATCTATGCCATTTGCCATAAGATATCAGTACAGTATAAAAAACCTCGTCCCACCTTTTTGTGAAAGGGAATCGGATAGAGCTGGAGCTGTATCTAGGATATATATCTTGTAGAGCGGGCATTGAAGCCTCTCTTTGACTATTTTTCGACAACTTTGGCTATTACGCCTTATTCCCCTCTCCCGCCCTCTTCGCCTCACCTTTCATCCACCATACCATAATGAGCGAGATCCAACCGAATCAAACCCTCTACTTGCAGAATCTTCCCGACAAGATTCACCTTGACGGTAAAGATCATATCCCATCGACCGCGATCTTTTTTGTTAATTCATCCATCCACGTTCTCCCATTCAGAGCTTAAGACATCGCTTTATCACCTGTTTGCCACGTATGGCGACATTCTAGATATTGTAACCAAGAAAGAGGCGTCGATGCGGGAGCAGGCGTTTGTTGTATATGACAATGTCGCAGCTGCCACGACCGCGCTGCGAAGTCTAAACGGATTCAGCTTTTACGAACGGCCTATGGTAAATCTCGTAATACTTGAGACGCGTAAATAACACTAGAGGTGTAGAACATTACGTATGCCAAGACCAAGTCATACGCTGTGGCCAGACTGGACGGCACCTTCAAGCTGCGGTCTTGGGAGGAGAAGCTCAAAGCGAAAGCAGGGGCTGACACCGGTGCCGTCAAGCGATCTCAAAGCGACGATGAAGACGACGATACGAAGCCATCAAAAATGGCACGAAAAGATGAGGAAGAAGAGAGTGAGGAGGATAGCGATTAATACATATGCATACTGCCCTTGTTTTGTTCTTATTATCGATAAATGGATTGGGTGGTGACGCGAGTGAACGTGTATATAATATGTATATCTTCTAAAAGTATCATGAGAACAAAAGGAGGCATGCATATCAAATTGAGTATGATAGGGACGTACGTAGGTTATAATGTGATATAATAATGCTATTCCTTACAAACGTTGCCATTATGGACGGGGGGCACATAATGATGTATGATAAAGTCTCATGCGGGGGTTCAATCGAGGCAAGACGTGTTCTTTCTACTCAAAGTGATGGATCATTCAGAACGAAAGAAACTCAATCTCACCGTCCTTCAGCGACACGATCCCGAGGTCGTTGATATCTGCTACCAATCTCCTCATGCCGTCGTCTACAAGTTCAAGCCTGAAGATAAGAAATGGGTACGATATACCGCGTAAACTCATTCATCCCGTCTTACAGACGATGGGCCGGATGCTTACTGTAATATATTGTTGATTCTATAGGAAATGATGGGCTTTGAGGGAACACTTTTTCTTTTGCAAAGGTTCGGGTTCTCTCTGTCTCGACTTTTATCGATGCGTTCGTCTCATATTCCTCCTCCTACTCCTCCTACTTCTCGTCTTATGTCAGACGGACAGCCCCATATTATGCATTATTTATCCTCAACCGCCAGAGCATCGAAAACTTTTCATTGTACTTGACCGAGTTTAGTCAGATTGAGATCACCGATGAATTTATTACCTACTTGACAAGCAAAGGTACACATCTTATACACATCTTATTCCTGTGGATCTCATATCCCATTAGATCAAATCTGCGCTTTGTGGCTCTTTGCAGAAAAGGACAGACAGCCCATGCTAGATCATATTATCAGGTACGTTGTCATTCGAGCAAACAATATTGCAATAGCTAATTGTTAAAGATTGAGGAAAACAATGGCTGCCCCTCCACAGCCCGCTGCCTCTCCTGCTACTGCTGGAAAGCGCGTCGATATTTTCCAGTTGCTCAAACAGGCAAGCGTGCCCCGTCAGCCACCCAATATGTACGATACGCGACAAACACAGCAACAGCAGCAGCAACAGCAGCAGAAACAAGGCTCTGATTTAGCTACAGATTTATTCGCGATGTTGCAAGAAGGAGGATCAAAGGTCATCGACCTTTCGCAGCAGCAGCAGCAGCAGCAGCAGCAGCAGCCAGCACCACCGCAACCTTCAACTAGCGATAAGGGCAAGGATCTGCTCAAAATTCTGCAGTCGGCAGGCCAGTCGTCGCAAAAGGCAGAGCAACAACAGCCGCAGCAGCAGCAGCAGCAGCAGCAACCAACTGCGCCGGAAAGCACTAAAACCAACACTCATCCATTGCTAAATATCCTTCTGAATGCCTCCAATGGGCAACAGCAACAGCAACAACAACAGCCGCAGCAACAGCAACAGCAACAGCACCCATCACCACATCCGCCCCACATGCCACAGCCGCCACTTCCTCCGATGCCTCAGCAGATGCCACAGCCCCATCCACACCCGCCGCCTCCTCAAGCGATGCAAGGGTCCTCTCTCCACTTTCCGCAGGCCATGCCTCATCCAGCTCACCCTCCTCCAATGCCACGTCCAGCCATGATGCAGTCCAATAGCCTCGGAAACGGTGGCTCTTTTGCACCGCCCGCGGCCTCCCCCCAGAAGGTTTCTCTCCTTCAGGCACTCCAAGGAGGCAGTGCGACGGGGTCTATGAACGGCACATCGAGCTCTCATTCTCCTGCGGCTGTGCCATCACCGCAGGCCATGCCAAATCCGGCCATGCCAAACGCCTCGCCGAGCATGTATCCCCGTGGGTTTTATGCGAATACACCACCTCTGGTGCCTCAACATGCCATGGACCTGGCCCACACCGAGCTAGAGCAACGCATGGGCCAGATGAGTCTTTCGAAACCTCAGTTTATCCAACAATTTCTTAACATGGTTCAGGTAAAGTGCTATGATATAACTTGAAACTAAGACAATACTGACCGAGCTTGATCAGAACGATGGAGCTTTTATGGACGGTCTGTACGAGAGATACCGTGCAAGCCAACCTGGCAACATACCCGCAGATTCTCCTGCGTACGGTCAACACCCTCAACCGCAGCGTTGGATGTGAAGCTAATAAAAAGCAGTCGTTGATGACATATGTTCGCGAATAAGCGCGGCACCCTCATTCTCTGATATTTTCTTTGTTTGCCTTCTTTCTACGTTATATATTAAGCGTTCTGTACATACCTTGCTAAATGATACGACTATAATTATAGCTCTTGCTGTGTTTAAAGCGCCATGGAAAACTAATAACTAGACATTGGCTATATAAGGGACATGTATGGCTCTGACTCTGCATATTCCCCAGTATCAAGTTGCTTATCTCCAATAGATATACCTAGCATGGAACATGCTACTGTGTTGATAATATGCTTCTATATCCTAGCTCTAGCCCAGGCCATACGTATATATCATATCGGAGAGAACTGATTGAATCAATTAGAACGTCTCTATGGCGCATTATACGGGATCAAAGCATATTCGCTAATGAGTATAGGTTATAGTAGGAGTGAAATGTACTACCTCCCTGGACAGCTGTTGCAGACCACAGACCGTCCTAACCAAAAGGGGTAGACTACAAACAAGGGGCTTCTACCGACGACAGTAGTACGCTCAACATCACCAATGAGTCTTTTATTCGGAGGAATATACAATGTCTCTGTCTATAAATCTGCAGCCCTTCTGCAGCCCAAAATCAAGCAATGTATAATAAATAAGTGGGACCAAGATCGGTCTCGCACTTGATCCAACTTTCTTTCTGATCATTCGTGGTATCCCAATTCTTATAGCAAACTTTATCCACTGTACATATGCTTGATAATAAACAATTCACTCATTGAAAAGTTTCCTGAATGTTTTTAGATCTGCGTGTTCACTGATGTTTCTTCATTTAAACAAAGCAATTGGAAATAGAGTTCCGTCAACTTTTCTGTCAGAAGTTGCGATCGATATATTATAATAACTACCTATCGGATAGAACGCATTCCTTACAAGTGAAGTTGTTCTGATAGCA
>VAFG01000360.1:217997-254408 GCA_013461545.1 Syncephalastrum contaminatum | reverse complement strand
CACTACTGAAAAAAAAAAAAAAAGAAAAAAGAAAGGACTGCATGTTAGATGTACCCACATAACATCGTCACGGAGGGTCGCTAATAATTGCGCACAGATAGGTACATATGGCTCTCAACGATACCATGTATTATATACGTGTAGTATAAAGTATTTTATACGGTGGCCTATATCTCGATAAAGCTTTCTACCGCCTCTTTTTTGGGCTCTTTTGTATCCTTAAGTGTATAATATATACTTTGATGGCTAATGCAATGAAAACATGATTTTCTTCCTATTTTTTATATTTGTGCCGGATCTCCATATAAGCGAATACTTAATATTCTTCTGACTCACATTAGCATATATGCACCTATGAAACATGCAGGAATAGTACATACACTTATGTATGTACTCACCTTTCTGAACCCAAAAACTCTCAGATTCCTCTAACTAATTAGGCAGTCTGTAGTATGCAATCCTACTTATAAGTTTAATGCGGCTATCTTTGACACTGGATATATGTAGAGGATCGGGGTCCAACCATTTTTGAAACATTATATAATTTATATATAAATCTCTGTGCACTATGAGGTTGACATGTCCAGCAAAACCCATAATGACAGCACTGTATATATCTATCGTTCGTCTTGTTCGAAAAGTACAAAAACATTTACAATGCAGACGGGGCTCATTCCAAATCTGACAGCCATTTGCTCCACGTCTCGCGGACTCTACTGCCGCCGCGAAATTTACGACAGGTGCCACTGGTTCTCACTACACCATATATACGTACCTACTTATCAAAGGCAGCCATGAATGAAATTGATCTGGCACATACTTTGCCCGTCGCCACTGCTTCTGAGTCAGATCTTTACACGGCAAGAGGCTTCTTTTCGCATTCAGCTTGGCACATACAGTATAGAACTTCGTTGAAACTTTAATCGGTAGCCGATACGATCGAAGTAGTTGGACGCTTCATATTACGAAACCAGCTATAGCCAAGAAATGTTTCTTAGCAAATGCAGGCATTGAAAGTGGAGAGCAGTACAGAACTTGTGCGATTCTTTGGCTGGACCTAGCAAGGAAATGATGTGTGGTGTGCAATTGTAAGGATCAACTTGTTGTGCTCATGAGCTCATGTACCTTGCTTAAATGCAGGATACACGACGAAAGAGCTCATGCCCAGTCTTGGTTAGCTTACAGGAAGAGGCGACAAAGCCTTTTGCGCCGGATTGAAACTGAGAGGCGTACTAGAGGGCTCTTTTGTTCCACTAAACAGCAAAAAGTCGATCGCGGATATCTTGCTAGACGGCAACCCACCCGCTAGCTTAGGCGGAATAACCAACCATGTCCTGGCGCGAAAGCCTCTCCTCGCTGCCGTCGGCAGATACGCTTTAGGAGGTAACCTCGAGCTGTTAATGGCACGCTATACCGTTATCGTGACTAGACAATCCAAATTGAGCGCTCCAGAAGGTCTATATGATATAATGTGTAGTATTCGCACATTCTTTTATTATTTCTAGTCAAGCACGGTATTTCCATGTGCGGGGTTAGCATAGCCCGTTTGACGCGCATCCTCCCTTTTCAAGTAGCAAGTGAGCTTTTAATGACTGGGCAGACAATGTCAGCCACAGAGGCCAAACACTTTGGTATTATGCACCAAGTGATCAACAACAATGCTGATGTAGTTCAGGCGGCCATAAAATGGTCCAAAAAGACTGTATCCAAGTAAGTATGTACTTGAGGCGTATACTTTCAATGACTTATTCCTGCCGCATGGCTCTCCTGAAGCTCTATTCGCAAAAAGAGCAGGTACAGATTAGGCTCTGAGAATAGACTCTCCTGTCGGTGCAACCGGCGCATGGCTCGAGTCCGGAGCGGCTGGGGCTCGGCAAACAAGCAAAAGTCTCGAGGAAGGGTTGCACGCGTTCATGGACAAGTGGCCACCGGAGTGGGAAGGCCTGTACCACCTGAAGCCGAATGAGTCGTTTCCGCTATCAAAAAAAGTAAATTGTGGATCATCTCAGCATTGAGCCTAAATCATAAGACGCGATGCTGCGTGTGTAATACATGAATCAGCCATTCGGCACATATTATTGAGAAGCATGAGCAGATAGTCGTATCCGCGGGCTTTAGAGAACGGTGGGGTTTTCTCGTTTCGGTGGGGAAAGTGTAAGCTTTCATTGGTTTCCCACACACAAACGAAGAAATCAATGTCAGCTGGCACTGCATAACTAGTGCCTGCATGATGAACAATTACTGTTTCTTCCTTTCTTTCATTTCTCTCTATGAGCTCCTCTCCCATTTCCGGCACAGACGAGCTGGTTCTCGATGATGCTCAGCTCGCTGCGTTGGCGGCTATCATGGATACTGCAGTGTCGCCTCTTACAGCTGCAGAACAGCAGAGCCTCCTGGCCAATAATAAAGGCGTGCGTCCAACCAATCTCAGTTCAAACATAGACGCCTTTGCCCAGTACTCTGGCTCAGCCGCCCGCGACCGAGCCGTGGATGCCCTCTCACGTGCTTCTCTGGATACGCGCCAGCAGGTCTCGCGCCTGCTCTGGCTACTAAGCACTCGCGCTGGCACGTTTGCCCTGACAGGACATTTCAGTGCGTTCAAGGACCTCGATCGCCAGACACGTCAGAATGTCCTCGCGCGATGGCGCGATTCTTGGCTTCCACCCTTAAATGCACTGCAGAAGGGTCTCGTAACACTCTCCATGATTGCCATATACCAAGATCCGTCCTGTCCTCTCCATACTCTGATCGGCTATACTTCCAGTCACGTCCCTGACGATACAAAGGAATACCCGCCACGTTTACCTATGCTCACCTTGTCTGAGGCTAAAAAACTCGGACGTTTCGACGCCATCGTTGTTGGCAGCGGTGCTGGAGGAGGTAAGCTTCTGCTGCCATTCTTTGTTCCATACTTAGAGTATTTCCTAACCGCTTTGTACGTAGGTGTTGTTGCTGCCCAACTCGCCACGGCAGGCAAACGCGTGCTGGTGATCGAAAAAGGCACATATTACCACGAGTCAGAAATGATTGCTGAAGAGGGTGAAGGCTTTCGTAACCTTTACGAGCTGGGTGGTGCGTGTAGCTCTACGGATGGCAAAGTGACCTTCTTGGCCGGAAGCAACTTCGGTGGAGGTACTCTTGTCAATTACTCCGTCTGTCTCAAGGTAATCCACACTTTATTAAATCAAAGCCTCACTCACGCATATCAACCTCGATGGATGTAGCCGCCCTATTACGTGCGTGAAGAGTGGGCCAAACAGGGTTTGTCTTACTTCAAGTCTCCCAAGGTATGACGACATAATATTTATCCTCGTGGAAAGAGAGGTCTTAATGTAACCTCTAATGTAGTTTGCTATCGACTTGGAAAGAGTGTGTCAGCGTATTGGTGCTAGCACGGCCGGCCTTGACCACAACTTGCCGAACCAGATACTCGTTAAAGGATCGCAGTAAGTTGCCTCGTACCTGGGTCGTGCACTCGGCTTACCTTTTTACGTAAAGGAACTTGGGTTATCCTGTGCAGGACGTACCTGTCAACGCTGGTGGAAAAGCGCACGATTGCGGCATGTGTTTCACAGGATGCAAGGACGCTATCAAGAATAGCACCACGAACACATGGCATCGCGATGCCCATGCCCATGGCGCTCGTTTTCTCGATAAAACCCACGTGCTTCGCGTCACTACGCACAAAGGCAAGGCAACCGGTGTCGAATGTCAACAAGGGCAAACAAAAGTCCTGCTGGAAGCAGATCTCGTCGTGTCTTCAGCTGGATCGCTGCATACCCCGGCACTTCTTCAGCGTAGCGGATTGACCAACAAGAATATCGGTAGACACCTAAGTATCCATCCCGCGATCGTTATGTATGGCTTCTTTGACCAAGAGATCAACCCCCACCATGGCGGTATCCTGACTGTCGCCTCCAAATCAGGTGTTGACAGCCAAGGCTACGGGTACATTATCGAGGTACCGAGCATCCATCCTGGTCTTTTTTCGGCCACCATGCCTTGGCGTGGTGCAGCTGAACACAAGAGTGCCATGCTCCGCTACCGCCACGTGTCCCCTTTGGTAATTATCTTGCGCGACAAGGATTCGACCGGCACCATCACCAACGATCCCGAGACGAACCAGCCTCGCATCGAGTACAAACTCGGAAAGCAGGATGCAAAGTACGCTGCTCAAGCCTTGGAAACCTGTGCACTGATCTTTAGCTCTGCTGGCGCCCGTGAGATTCATACTCCTCAGACTGAAGTCCAGCCCTTTGTTTTCGACCAGGATGAAAAAATCAGTCCTGACCATCCTCGTTTCCAGAAATGGAGAGCAGAGGTCGTGCGTCAGGGATTTCATACAAATTATGCGACGGCCCATCAAATGGGTTCCTGGTAAATATTGAATTTTTGTTGCGCGATAGGGTTAAGCTCACGGAATGTACCTTATTTTAATTAGCCGTTTGGGTGTGTCACCCAAAATCGGGGCTGTGCGTCCGACCGGCGAGACTTGGGAAGTCAAGAACTTGTACGTCGCTGATGCGTCCTTGTTTCCTACCGCGAGTGGCGTCAACCCTATGGTTACCACGGAGACGCTGGCACTACACGTGTCCGATAATATCATCAGCAATAAGAGCAAGCTCTAATGAATCGTTAATTATACCACTACATTACTGTATTGTTACACGTAAAGTACTGTTTATTTCACAGAAGAGGGCTACAAGCATGATCTGTTTTGTGTCTGCGTGTGGTCTGTGCATTGTTGTGGAGACCGAAGAGGAAGAGTGCAATATATGCACCAAAGGCAAAAAAGTTAGTCGTCCTGCATGACGATTTTGCCACCTTTTTTTCAGGTACAAAGTACCCCAACGACCCTGTTCTGAAAATAAGCGTAGAGCAAAAGAGATTTTCATTTGACAATTAGAAACTTGCGCTCGTTTTTTTGATATGCATGCCTTTCCGAAAAGCCACGTAGGTATCCATGGCGTTTACCTAAGGCCTTTAGCAACACATCCACAAGCAGAGCGCAAACGTTGTCTTACTACTTTTGCGTGTGAAGGTTGATTTTGGCGCGCAACGCTTTCTTTCTTTTTTATTAGCCGATGTGGCGTGTCACGCCGAAAGTCTCGACTGTGTGTTCCAAGACGCAAGACGTGGGAAGTCTCAAACCCAAGCTCAGGTGGCTTTCCATCCTTCATTGCTATTTCAGGCTCACTTGTTCGTGTCGATGCAGACGATACGATGAGAGTCCCTCATTAACCCTGCCGAGTTTTGAGAAACTAACAGTGAGTCAACTTGTGTGGCTTTTATTATTCTCTGGCATTCTTCGAAAGTGTTCCTGGATGACGTGCGTGGGCTCTTCTCCGTGTTGGTCTGTGCACCCCAATTTTTTGTGCCTTTTTTTAGAGGGGCGCATGCACCAAGAAACGAGACGAAGCGATCCCGGCAGCGGCGGTTGTTTTAGTAGATCTGAGTTGATAATGTGATAAGACACGCGCGCGCAGCAAAATGAAAGGAAGATATAAAGAAAGAAAGAAAGGAAGAAAGGGATAGTTATACGATAAACCGTTAAATAAAAGCATCCGAATATGGCACTCATCAGGGGCTCGGGTAAGTTTCTATAGTGCTGTGGCTTTTCTGTTCAAAAGTGGACAACTTTTTTTTTTTTACCTTCTCACGAACGGACGAGCAAGAAAGTGGGGGTGCGCACATCGAATCTCCGAAAAGGCCCATACGCACGCATCACCTTCCATTTTATTCTTTCTCACCTTACGCTCTTCCCTCTCATCTCTCTTCCCTTCATTGTCTGAAAATGTCGTCTTCACTTACCTTCCGGCTGCAACAGGAAAGCCTGAAAGCAACAGAACCAACTACGCTGCCCTCGCCGCCCAGCTCTTCTGACAGCGGTGATGAGGCCATGGGTGAGTCCCCTTCCAACACACTGGATAGTACCTTCAGCACGACCGGTCTCTCCACAGCAGTCCCTTCCAGTGTGTCCTCTGCCCGTCGTGACTCGCTGCCCACCCATTTTAACGCCCTGACCATCCAGCAGTTCTCTACTTCCCTCCCAGAGAACTATACCATCGACCACTCCACTACCCCTATCAATATCCAACAGAAGTCCACTGCTGCTACCACCAACACCAACACCAACACCCACACCACTGCCACTGCCACCGCCACTGCCACTGCCATCACCCCAAACACCATTCACAATAGTATTAAGCCCAGCAGTGTGCGCCGGGCCTCACACATTGCCTCGTCTTTACCACGGGCCGAATCGCTGCCTTTCTATTCCCACTCGCCCGTTGCAGCCGCGGCCGCAACGGGCGGTCGAACCATTCGTCACCGCCGCCAATCCGAATCCACCCTATCCCGATCAGCTCGTGGCCAGACACACAAATGCCAAGAGTGCGGCAAAGTCTACAAGCACCCCAACTGCCTTACAAAGCATCTCTGGGAGCACTCCGAGCAGTGGGAGCTTACCTCCAAGCTGCTTCTCACCAAGCATCAGCAGGTCCAGATGCTGGAAGCCGCAGCTATCCTCGTTGGTATGGAGTCAAAGAAGCGGAGACCGTCCGCAGCCACCATCAAGCGAGAAGGTGACGAAGACGAATTCGAGGATGACGACGATACGAAGCTATACGAAGAGGATGATCGAGCTGAAGCCGATGATGATGATGATATTATTGATCATGCTGATGATGACGATGATATTCTTATTGATATGGATGAGGATATCGATGTCAAGCCTTCGGTCGCTTCGACCTACTCGCTCAATGTACGCACTTCCATGCCCTCGGTCATGGCACCCTCTTCTGTCCGTCACACTCTGCGGAAACAGGCGCAGGAGTAACAGTACGTAGTAGTATATCATAGCAGTAGCAAACAGTAGACTCTCACTCTCTCTCACACCCCTTCACTCCCTCAACTTTTTTTGTCTTTTTTTTTGGCCCATTTCCAAACATTCCCCATCCAAGCCCTCACCCCTTTGGTTTATTGTACATTTTTTTTACCTTCTTAAATCCTCCAATAACATTTACCACATATCGTAACACAGCGTATATGCGTTTTCTTTTGCACCCTTGTAACGATATGGATGCGGGCTTCAGGAACCAGGATCTTGCTTTAGTTTGGGCCGGCCCGAAATCCCCATCGGAAGTCAAAAAGTGTAGAGGGACTCACTTTTTGGTGCGCATGACGACAATTGTACTGAAACCTACGCAACCACAGTTCAATCAGTCAGCATATCAAACTTGAAGAAGTCGCAACCGTCTTCAAAGAAGGTCATAATCTGAGTTTTACTATGACGCCATATCAAGTTTATTTTTTTTGTCGTATCTGTGCCGTGAATCTGGCAGAAGGATCATAATAAACAGCAATAAAAACATGACACGTGTATGTGAGATGAAGCTGATGGTCAAAGCCACTCTATATGGAAATGTCTCACATCATATATTTTGCTGGAAAGCTCACCGCTGCAGATATAGAGAGCTTAATACATTACGCTTAGACCCCTACCATAACCCTATTGCTCATGACAAATGCACTGTCGGGTAAACCTCCAGCAGGAGCCGAGACGAATATGTCCTACAGAGATGGTTCCGCAATATAGAGTCCATATAGTGTAGTGACAAATTATTATTCTGATCAATTTGAGATGCGGTGCTATTATATACATCATTGTTCGATTTATGCATCATAAGGGTCTTCAATGCGTCGGTAGCACGCGAGATACTTGCTGCCGGCGTTACGTTCGACCTTTTTGCCTTCCTCAGTTGCATTTCGCACATGAGGAACAACCTTGACATCGGCCTCCTAGAAGCGCAGAAAGAAAGCGCAAAGTGAGTGTTACTATTACAAGCTTCTCTCTTATATAATACTTACGCATTCTTCGTCTGTCAGACGCTGAAACAGGGGATGGTCATCTAAATGCTTCACCATCCATTCGTGGAGTTCCTTGACATCTGTGATGGTGTAGAGGATACCACCGACGCGGAGAGCATAGGCGTACTCGGCCAAAAGAGTGGGACTAGTCCGGTTTGAGTTTACTCTCGGGTTTTGTCGGTTCATGCACCTACCTAATAATACGAGCCTTGTGTTTCCGCTGCTTGAAATGCGGGTCAGGGAACAAGAAAAAGATTTTTGACAGCTAACACGACAGTGGTTAGATATAAACCACTTTGTTATATCAAGATGACTTACTTGACCCTTGTGGAAAAAGTTGGGAAGGAACTTCATGGCGTTCATGCGGGAAATGGAGACGTTTTGGAACTGACCAGGATGCTGGCTTCGAAGAGCCTTGATCCGCTGGTAGACATACTCCTCAACCTTGGTTCGGATCTCCATGCCTTATCAGGGAATATAGATCAATAAACTTTCTACATAATTACTCTCTTATAGTCTTACCCATGATAAGAGTATCAGGGAACTCCTTGGCGAGCTCAATCATCAAACCGCCATAACCGCATCCGATATCGGCAAATTCAACTTTCTTGGTGCTCTCTTTTCCAGGGCCATGAAACTCGGGGTAGTGCGGGCTCCAATCCATGTCTTCAGGTTTGACAGGGCTAAAACACAAGAAATAGGTCAGCTATCGCCTATTTGTTAGACAAGAGTGCCTTGATCGTACTATTCGAGTTGGTGATCGCTGAAGGGGTTGGCATGGGCGCGTTGACGGTAGTACCGTTTCTATTATAGAGAGTGAGTATATAAAGAAAACCAAGGCTGGAATAGGTCAATGTGTCTAGAAAAGGCCCTAACCTGTGGCAATTTGAGAGTTTCTTCTGACATGGTGAAATGTGAGTGAATGAAGTGGGTCGGTCTGAGGAACGCTGTGGCTGAGCCTTTAATATCTGCAGGATTGATTTAATTCAATGTTTCTGATTCCCACTTTTTTTTCGCGTTATACTGCTATGGATTCACTATAATGCCGTGTCGCACTCGAATGAATAATCAGACGCATGGATGTCTCTCGGTCAATTAGTCTGCTATATGTGCTAAAGGTCATATCCTTATATACAAGTTAAATGGTGCCGTGGTGCAGTATCGTGATATATAAACATTAACTATATGATCTACTTGTATCCATGATATTATTGCTTTATTGTCATATACCATGTATACATACTGGCCATATCTTTCTCTGGTTAGATGTTTGTGTAAATTTCACTAGGTTGATCTATATACGGTACGTAACCCATGACAGCAATATGCAAGGGGTATCTAGGAAAGGTAGCGAGAGAAACACCGAGCTAATTTTTCAATTTGAAATACATATTAAAAGGCTTTCGATTTGTAGGATAAAAGGATACACACTTGAGAAAGAAAAGAGAAGCGGATATAAATAAAATGAATATATGGTATAGAGCATGGATCGTTAAAAGTCATGAATGTATTAGGGATTGAAGCTCCACTATGTAATAGAGGCGGGGTCGAGGCTTTCAGCGCGTGACTGAACTTTGGGAGAGTCGGCAACGCAAGAAGCGGAAAGGGAAGGAGCAAGAACCTGTTTTCTAAGCAAAAACTTGTATATATAGTTATAGTTAGTTGGGCATCATGGAAATCGACGGCAATCCAGTTACTCCTACTGATTATATGGAAGAGGATCCAGCCCCGGCTGAGGTGGCGCGTCCTCAAGATGATATCTACACCGTGGCTGCTCTCATTGACGAACTAAAGCACGAGGACGTTCAGCTGAGACAGAACGCCATCAAGAAGCTTGCGGTTATTGCAAACGCACTCGGCCAAGAACGCACCCGCTCTGAGCTTATCCCGTTTGTTCAAGGTGAGCAATGACCATTATCTGTTATATTCTGTTTAACACGTGAAATGCTTTAAAGAACTCGTTGACGATGAGGATGAAGTCTTGCTTGCTCTTGCTGAAGAGCTTGGCACGCTCGTGGATGCAGTCGGCGGCCCTTCTTTTGCCCACTGCCTCCTACCTCCCTTGGAAAACTTGGCTGCTGTCGAAGAAGCTACTGTGCGAGAACAGGTACTTTCTTTCATTTTTTTTCTTCCTTCCTCTTCTCTTTCTCTGCCTTTCTTTTTTTTTTTGCAGTCCCGCTCACTACTTCTACTTTAATAAGGCCATCGGTTCTCTTTGCACGCTCGCTCAAGCATTGTCGATCCAGCAAATTGAATCTGAATACATCCCTCTGCTTAAGCGCTTGAGCACTGGCGAATGGTTCACGAGTCGTACCTCCGCCGTCGGTCTCTACGCCCCCGTGTTCCGCAAAGTTCCTAGCGGCACTCAGACTGAATTAAAGAGGTATAATTTCGAGGAGAAATTGGCGAGAACTGGCAACTGATAATACACTGCTAGTCTTTTTGGCCAACTGGTAGAAGACCATAGCCCCATGGTGAGACGTTCAGCAGCCAAGGCGCTTGCGGTAAGATGATCTCGTTCAAACCATATAACAAAGTCTCTTATCGAGGATTTTTTCCACAGGACTTTGCCTCGCATCTCGATCAGCCAGATATCATTGGCTTCGCTCTGCCTTTGTTCCATAATCTGTCAAAGGATGAACAAGACTCTGTTCGTCTCTTGACCGTCGAAAGCATGATTGCGATTGCTAGACTCCTCAACACCGAGCAAAGAAAAGAGCACCTGACCAATGCCTTCGCTGAACTGGCCGCCGATAAATCATGGCGCGTGAAATATATGGTTGCCTCGAACTATGTAGAGGTAAGCAAATGCAGGCAAAAGCAGATCTCATACTGATCCACTCCCCATCACGACAGCTTGCGGAAGCATTCGAAAACCCCATTGTCCGTGACATGTTTACGGATAGATTTGTCAGCCTGGCCAGCGACCCCGAGGGTGAAGTGCGAACCGCAGCCGCCAGCCAAATCCCAGGTAAGCATAGCGCATGTTTCTTATGAACTCACTCTAACTACCTTGTAGGCTTCGCGCGTTTTGTCGATAGAAGCGTCGTCATCGACAAACTGCTGTCTTGCGTGCGTGCTCTCGTCAATGATGAAAATCAGCATGCGCGTGCAGCCCTCGCAAAGGAAGTCAGTGGACTCGCTCCCATCCTTGGAAAGGACGCGTAAGTTTTTTGCGATAACAAAGCGGGACGGGGACTTATATCAGCCCATAGAACACCAGAGTACCTGCTTCCTACTTTCCTCCAGTTATTAAGAGACGATTTCCCGGATGTGCGTTTGAACGTCATCTCCAAGCTGGATGATTTGAACGAGGGTGAGTCACAGAAAAAGAAGGCTATGCATTCTCCTTCATGGACCTAATCACTTTTCTTTCTCGCGTTCTATAGTGGTGGGTGTCGAGCCTCTGACGCTGTCACTTTTGCCCGCCATCCTCGAGCTGTCCGAGGACAAGCAGTGGCGCGTGCGATTGCAGATCATTGAATATATCCCGCTCGTCGCGAAACAGCTCGGCGAAAAGATCTTTGACGAAAAGCTCTTTGACCTCTGCCTGTCGTGGTTGCGTGACAAGGTCTACTCGATTCGAGAAGCTGCGACCCTGAACCTACGAAACCTTTCCGAGGTCTTTGGTGTCCAATGGGCCAAGAAGACGGTCATCCCGCGTGTCCTTGGCATGATCTCCGAGGAGAGCTACCTTCATCGCTTGACCACCCTTTTCGCCCTTACAGTAAGTGCAGCAGGGCAGCCTGCTTCGAATCCACGACTGACTATATCTTCATAGACAATCGCCGAAGTGCTGTCGCCTAGCGATATCAAAGAAGCCATTTTACCCACTGTGGTTGCGCTCTCGAACGATCCCATTCCCAATATTCGGTTTAACGTGGCCAAATCTTTGGAGACTCTGATACCGCTATTGTGTAAAGAAGGCGGCTCGCCCGATGTGCTGACACAGACTGTGAAGCCAGTACTGGAAAAACTGAGCCAGGATACCGATGTCGATGTGCGGTTCTTCTCGATCCGCGCTATGGAGGATGCTGCACAAAAGGGCTGGATCCAGGCGTAATACTACGCTTGTTTTTCCTGTTTGCATATGTTCCTCCACTGTCAACAACTCACTTAATCTACGTTACCCCATATTCTTGGTGGGATGTATTTTTTCGCACACACACACACACACACACACACAATCGTACACAACCACAATCACTACACACTCTCTCACACACACATGCAACGCGCACACACAACCACATTTCTCCGTCTCTCTTTTTCCTTTTCTTTTTCTCCTCTTAACTTCTTAACTGTATACTGTTTTTTGTTGTTCTATCTACAATGGGACTTGCTTTTGCATATGCGCGTGTGAAGAGGTAGCTTGCATCCAGTGAGGAGCCCATTTTCATGATCTCATAAACCCCTCGTATGTAGAAGCGGATACATGTGCAGATGAGAGGACTCTGTGTCAGTTGGACGTTTAATATTTATTACACAATGGAGTGTGTGTTTGGAGTCCTGCCGTCTAAATTTACGCGGTGCATGCTCTTTCTTCTAGGTTATATTAAGGGTGTTCCTCTTGACAGAGTGTTCTATACGTACATGAAAGTTCAAGAGTTCCATGACGCTGAGCACCAGCACATGCATTGAATCGGATTTTTGCACACTACTAATTTATATTCGTAAAAGTGTTTTCCCTACAGCAGCAGCAACGGTTTCTTTTGTTTCAGTATCGTGCCTAGGTCTATCTATATCAATTTAGTCATGTAGTCGATCATCTGCTGTTGCTATATGTATAACAAAATGGGATGATGACCCGCCATAATGGATGTAATATGTGTGTTGCGGGGATGTGTTTAACGTTCATCAATATCCGGGTTTGTTTATCATAGCTGCACATGCAATGATAATGATCCCTTTTTGAACTATAGAAAGTACGGCAAAAAGAAGAAAATTAGGTACGTTTGGTAGAGAAAGCCTATAAAAGATGAATGTACCACCATGGTGAAAAGTGCTGATCCAGAAGCGGGCGCGTTGTGTTATGCACCCGGCCATAATGGTGCAGCCGCATGCACAAAAGGAAACTACGACGCCGTCTATGTAAGTAGAAAGGGAGGGTGAGTATCTGTGGTCCTCAGTTTTCTGCCTGTTTTGTGTCACTAAGACAGTAGGGTGTCAGATGATGCACTAGCTGTATCCGCATTGTGTGTTTGATTCCTTTGATAAGCTTTTGCGCTGTGTGTATCCGCTTCCAAACAAGATCGATAAAGGACCATTTGACAGACACATATAAAACCTGAGCTACTTCCCTCTTGTTTCCTCCTCACTCAACTGCACCTGCCTACATACAAAAACATCCGCTGCGTATCTCCTATTCCTTGACATCATGGGTTTCACACGGTTCGAACCACCTTACGAAGTGCCTCAATCATCCACACACAACTACGGCATAGTCATGCGGAAACAGAATCCTGAAGTGGTGTCTTTGCCAGTACCTATTCCAAAATACGGTGAGGCACAGATTCAGATGAAGGCGACGTGTATAAGCCGGAGCGACCTTGAACAAGTTTCTTCAAATGGGCATCCGGTGCTTGGCTCAGAAGGTGCTGGAATCGTCACAGCTCTTGGGCCTGGTGTGAATGGATTGCAAATTGGCGACAGAGTTGCCATCGAACCGTAAGTGCAAACACGACCTAGTGGTACCTGAAAAGAAAAAGTACAATGGGCTCACATTCAATGTGCGTGAATAAAAACAACCACGAAATAGAGTCATTCCTTGCTCTGAGTGCACGACCTGTCTACTAGGACGCTACAATCTCTGCGCCGACCTGAAGATTCGTGGCAAAAATGACTGTGATGGACTTCTGGGAAAATACGTGACACATCCTGCTGAATGGTTACACAGGTAAGTATATCGCCCGACTTTAGAGATATGTATACGTGCGCGTGTGCTGGGTGTGGGGGAGGGTTAGACGTAGCAATGTGTCGTGAGAGAAGCACAGCATATGATGAAGACGGGACGTCATTTATAGAGGAGGCATTTCAACTAAGCCGAGCCACTTTCTAGAATTCCCAATGGCGTCACCTTCAGCGAGGCAGCTTTGCTTGAGCCGCTGGCGGTGGCGATGGCAGCGATTGAACGGTCAGGCGTAGGTGTCGGCCAGTCATTACTCGTTTCTGGGAGCAACGCCGTCGGGCTTTTGGTGTGTGCGGTGGCCAAAGCGGTGGGCGTGGGACCCATCATTATGACCGATATGGAAGCCAGCGCCTTGGGTCGTGCGTCACAGATGGGTGCCGACCTGACCTACCTCGCCCGGGGTGCAGCTGAAGACTGCGCGGACGCCATGTGTGCCAAAGCCAAGCTTATAGACGGCGTCGACGCTGCCATCGAATGCAGCACCGAAGCAGCCACCGACCTGCTGATGCGTGTGTCCATCCTCGCTGTTCGCGAAGGTGGCGTGTGCTGTAGATTGGGCTGCGGTAGCCGTGCCGACCAGATCATCCCTGTGAGGATGCTTGCGCTCAGAGATGTCACTCTGCGTGGTGTACAAAGGTGCGTGCTTGATGCCGATAATGCAGCTTTTGTGGACATATCCATTCACACCACAATTTACCGCATAGATATCATCACATGTTTCCACGGGCAATTCAAATGATGACCAGCACGATCGATCTGAGTCCTCTCGTATCTCACAGGTCGGTACACAACAGGAGCCTGGTGCACAGACTGCTGACACATAACATAAAAATATCTCAGATTTCCCATTTCGCGGATACAGGAGGCATTCAAGACGGCCGGATCCAATACAGATAGTCAAGGCCGCGAGGTATACAGAGTTCAGATCTCTCACTCATAGACACACATAGTCTTGTTTCTGTAAATGTTGCAATATATACCCTACATGCTACTACACTATATTGGACTTTCGAAGGAAAATCGACAAAAGTTTTATTATACTCTTAGCACATGTAATCCAAGGCAATCAGGTCGTCAATAAGGGGCTTGTACTTTTTCAGAAAGTCCTGGTGAGCGGGATGGTTTGCATAGATGGGCAAGTCCTACACACGCGCTGTAAGCATTGCATAATCCTTGTAGGTGTATGACTTACCTCCTTTGTCTGGAGCTCAAAGACCCAACCTATCACCAAAAAAACCAGTCAGCTGGTTTTGTTACTCTTTGCCACATTCACTTGCCCCATTCGTAGCCTTGACTTCTCTCGGTAAAGGTCTTGCCAGCAGAAGCACTCAGCACATTCGGGACCTTGTCCTTCAGGGCCAAGATGTCGTTGCAAGCAGCTTGGCGCGTCACCTCGTCAACTTCAGGCTTGAATTTGGCAATCACTGGAGAGGTATACGTTAGTGTGCACTGCTGACATTGGTCATGGCTTACCAATGTGGACAAGTCGGCTCATTTCTGTAAAATGGGTGTGGGGTAAAAGAGAAGGTGGTTTAAACTTTCGGGGTGAGATGCTTTCAATCCCGCGTCGGGCGATTTGAAGCCATAATTGGCCGCTCATCAGTGGTAGATCATAGAAGCCATACTGAAATGTGAACGCAGTAGAAGTTTGGGTCGCAAATTTTTTTTTTACATTCAGGGAGGGGTAATATGCAAATATGTACAATCGATAGAGTAGTCGCAAGAGAAAAGAGGTAGTTTAGGATAGGGTCGCGAGATAAGCAGTAATCACAAAGTCGAAGACCTTCGCTTCAAGGGACACCACTTGTGTGCCAGTCTTGCTTGTCATTTTCAGTAATCATATGGATCAGCTTTCATATATTTGAGCGGACCTGACGCGCACGCCTGCTCGCCGCTGCTCTCCTGCCGTAGTCTCTTTCCGTGCACTTGTACCTCTTCCGTCTTGGTTGCTTCCAAACCGCGAACGGCAGAGGTAGAAGTCATGGCATTGACATTTGGATAAGACACGGCAGCAGCAGCAGCGGCAGCAGCAGCGGCAGCGGCGGCATGGATGACATTGGTTTGATAGCGCTTGAAGAGGAGTTCCGGATCATCAATGTCAATGAGCGCGAGCATTCGGCTCTTTTCGGCGAAGCGTGCTTCAGCTTCTTGCACGGCGCGTTCCCTTTCGGCTATCCTGGCTTCTGCTTCACGGATCCGACGCTCTCTTTCCGCCGTGGCCGCATCAACTTCCACGCGGGCTGTTTGCTGCATGAATCCCATGGTGGATGCATGGGCAGTTTGCTCACGTGGTTGGGCCTGTTCGGCGCGATCTGCTTCGGATTGTCGGAGAGCGCGTTCCCTTTCTGCCGTAGCCGCATCCATTTCCATTTTCCTTGTTGCTTCCACCCATCTGGCAGCAGGTGCTTGGATATCTTGCTTATTTTGACTGTCCTGACCGCTGCCGAAGGGCTGCAATTGCGCCATAGGCAAAGCAGCATTTGCTTCCTGTTTGGCCAATTTCTGCCGAGCCTTCTTGGACAGCTGTGGTTGGACAAACAGCTTCTCAACTCTGCGAAGAGTCATATCCAACTCGGGTAATCTGTAAAACACCACTTGCTGTTTCGAGTGCCACGCGGTACCTGATCGAACCTGATTAGGTGTAAAGTTTTCAAAACTGGAGTTGAGATGGCGTTCCAGCTCGAAAAGCTGAACATCCTGTTCTCGCGTGACCTGGTTTTGGCAGTTGGGATACTACAGAAGCAGACAATAGTAAGTAGAAAGATTCACATGCGCTTACTCAAAAGAAATCGTTACCAGGTAAACAGGCGCAAGACGCTCAGCGACTAAGCGTTGAAGAAGGCTCATAGCTCGATTTTCACCTTTGGACCCTAAGGCAGTATAAGTTTCTATACATCAAAATGTGAGTGTACAATTTACATGAGTTGAGCTGCGTGAACAACTGGTCAGATAAGGTCCAAATCAAAACTGGCTGATCCTTGGGGGCGAGTTCAACTGCCATTCTGACCGCCTAGTTGAGCGTGAGTGAGTAAGGTTTGGGAATTCTGTAGGATAAAACTTACCTGTATTTCGCCGAAACGAGTTGACTTTGTCCCTTCAAATATGGCACCTACATAGGAGAGGTCGTGGATAGGCTTCGAGTCCGGGAAGAAAACAAGGGAGATCCCGGTGCGGTCTCCTGTTATGTGACTTCCGACGCAGATTTTGGGGTATGGCACCTCGTCCTGGAGCCTGGCCACGCGATAGAGCTTCGGTGATATGAAAACCAGGCTCCCGGGCGCACGTAGCGCAGATACAGGCGCAGACACAGGCGCAGACACAGGCGCAGACACAGGCGCAGACATAGGTGTAAGCGCAGATGCTGACGCAGAGGCTGGCGCTGACACTGGCGCTGGCGCAGGTGCAGATTCAGCAGCAACCGCAGCAGCAACCGCAGCCGCAGGCACGGGAGCAATTTTAGCGTTGGATGTTTTTTGCACCGTTTTCATGATCAAATCCAGCTGTCTAAGGCTCAAAGCCTCCTGGGCAGAGACTGTAATATCATTATCAGTATCACCATAGATAGAACATATGATCATTTACCTGTGCTCCTTTTGTTAGCAACAGCATGTACCGCTGGGCGAGCAGAGGTGGCAGCAGAAGGTGAGGTCCTAAAAGGATCACAGTCACTATAAGCTGGAGGACTCTGCGGTGGTGCAGAGCGGGCCGGGATTGACGCGATAGAAGCAGTAAAAGGCTTAAACAGCGGTCGAAAAGGCTGAAAGCCAACGGGTTGGGAATGAGTGCTAGCATTATCCAATGCCGAGCTGACACCCTGACTGATGGAGGCCATTGGCTCACCCGCAGGAGATTCAGACGACACGGGAGTCTGCTGCACCATTCCTGTACCGTCTACTTCAGAATTAACAAAGGACCCAGGTACTCTGCTCTCTGACTCTTCAGTTAAGAAAGACCCAGTAGCAGGGTCGTCCAATGTAAAGTAATCAACAGCTTTTCCTCGTGCTTTCATACGCATGGCGGATCCTGGGTAAAAGAGGTAAGCGCGCTGCCTTTTCCACTCTGTCCCGATCAATTTGAGGTGACCACTTTATGCAACTGTACACGACAAAATTCCAATTGGCTTCTTGTCCAAAGCTGCTCGTTCGTCTTATCATTATCAAAAATATACAAGAATGGCTGGGACTATCGTCTTATGTCGCTCATGATTCTGCTTGTAGACGTAAGAGTATACAAAAGAAAAGAAAGAAGGCGTACCTACGTGCAAAGAAAGGAAGAAATTCCGGCAATATCAAGTATCAAGAAGCTTTCATGAGTGGATCACCGAACGCGGATGCCAATGTTATTGTTCTATGGACGCATGACTTCCGCAAAAATGCGATGCAGATATGAAGGAACAGATGACAGTGAATTGACAGATTCATGCTTGAATGATATGATCAAAAGAAAAAGTAACAAGCCCCGACAACTACTCTCGTCTGGACGAAGTTTACACGCCGTCTCGCCTGTCCGTTTTGTCTTTCTCTGTTGTGCGCTGATTTTATGGCTGCTACCGCGTCAAGTGCCGAGCCATCGCGGAGGGGATCGTTTAGTCTCTTCAGCACGCCCAATCCGGACCTGGCTCACTTTCTAGACCACGCTCAGACGACGTACGCTTACAACTTTGACGATGTCACAAAGACATTCATCCTCTCTCGTTGTTACGACGCCCTTTGGCACAATGACCCTCACCTCGTTTCTTATTTCTTTGACGACCCCGACACTCTGAACAAAGCAATACGTTTCCAGCTTGAAACCAACCCTCAGGAGAACAAAACAAACGCACCCCTTCTGTGGCATACCAACCGAGTTCTGCCACCACCCGATCTGGAAAGCGAACAAGGTCTGCCCTGCCGCCGTGTCTTTCGAAAGGGCGAGGCTGTCTATCGATGCCGGTACGTTATCTTCTCACCATTATCTGCTGGTCATTGACTCTTTAGACGATAGAGATTGTGCTCTCGACGACACCTGCGTATTCTGCTCCCAGTGTTTCCACGCTACAGACCACGATGGCCATGATGTGATCTTTTCTGTCAGTAACGGCTCTGGAGGCTGCTGCGACTGTGGCGACCCCGAGGCCTGGAAGATACCTTTGCGCTGTGCCATCCATTTTCCTCTTACAAACACAGAACCACCCAGCCTTCCCGAGCCCATCATGGACAATATGCGCAAAACCATTGCGACCGTATTGGACTTTATTCTCGCTAAATTCACAAGCGCACCTTGCGAGGTCGGCGTACCTAAATCCAAGACAGCTGAAGACATGGGAAGCGAGAAGGTTGAAGAGGATATGGAAGAAGACGACACGCAGACCATGCAGGATGACATGGAGTTAGATGGTGACAAGGAGAACGACCTGCCCGGCCAGCCTTCCTCTTCTAGCCATACTCCTTATCCTCCCAGCCCCACTGCTCCCAACGGCAAGTATGCTTGCGTCGCCTGGAACGACGAGTCCCACTCTTTTTCCCACCTCGCCGAATCTCTCCAAACAGCCCTTGCTTGCTCGCCAGAGCATGCCAAGCGCCTCGTCGAGTCCATCCATCTTCGTGTAAGTCATGCGTTCTCCTTCGCTCTTCTTTCTTAACAGCGTTTAAAAGGGCCGCGAGGTGATCGCCATGTCCGACGACTCCGACCATCTTTACAAGGTAGCTGCGCCTCTGACAGCCATTGGCATGGGCGTCTCCATACGCGAATCGCGTGCAGTCTATCAAGAAGATATGTGCAAGCTTTTGGTCGACTGGCTAAAACACCTCGTCCATGGCAAGTATCGAATCTTTCAGCACATTCCTGGCGCCAACACGTGTTTGCGCACGATCTTGTGTCAAGAGCTATGCGCTGAATGGGAGCCGCCTACTACAGCAGCAGCGGGCAGCAGAGCATTCACCCCGAACGGCGACGACGTTGAAATGGAGGACGCTACCGAAACACAACCGCCAGAGGCTGCCAGCGCACGGGACGATGTCGCCAAGCTTGACTGGGACCCAGCTGTCATGTTTGAACAGTTTGCAGCCATTCGTGCCGAGGAAGGCGAAACACGAGACGGAAAGAAGGTAGCCACGGCTGGTCCGCAAAATTTATCTGTCGAGATCAAGAAGGAACTCGAGAAAAAGTTACGGCTGGACTACTTTATGCTGTATGACCTGAAGCTCTGGAAAGAAATAAGACTTGCTCTGCGCGAACTTTTTACGGCTTCACTCACAGCTACGACCGAATTCAAGAGGATCTTTGGTAAGTGCATACTTTCATTTGGGCGGTTCGGTACTCATACTCTGTAAAAAGGCATACGACTGGCGCGAAACTATGCACGTCTGGCAGAATCCTTCCTCCTCAAAGATCGTGAACCCGAATACTCCATCATCCTTTTCTCGGTGCAGCTGCTCACGGTGCCCTCCGTGGCCGACGTCCTGGTCAACCAATACGACTTTTTCAACCTCATCTTGTGCACCCTGTCTGCCTTTTTTCTGTCCAACCAGATCTTCCTCCTGCAACCTTTCAAGCGGCTCCTATACCCCTCGCGCGTCAATTGCGAGCTGCGCGCCTTCCGCACCCGCCGCTATTTCAACGCTTTCCATGACCTGCGCTATATTATGAATGTTGACATGATTAAGCCCGTCCTAATCCAGGACCCGCTCTGCTTGCGCCAATTCCTCGAGTTTCTCAGCATGTTCCAGGGCATGAATGCCCAGATATGCCAGAAAGACACCCACGTCGAGTACGAGTCCGAGCTCTGGGTCAATGCTTTCAATGTCGCGCTTCAGATTGCCAAATGCTGCCGGCAGCTGACCGACTGCATCGCCGCTTTACCCCAAGCCGATCCAGACAGCCGGAGATCAGCCGCACAGACCCTGATCCGTGCGCTCACGCAGACGCTCACACAAATTGACAATTGGGACGCGAGTAAGGAGGAACTGCGGCCCGAAACAGATGCAGCCAAGCAACCGGGCATTGCGGGCCCTCAAGCTCAGGCATACAAGGAAATGCAGTTGCCCTACGTCAAGGCTGTCGTCCACGTGATCGACTACAATATTACAGAGAAACCAGTTTCTTTTCATCACGCGTTGCATTGGTTGCTCGCCGGTCTTCTTGAACATGCGCATCTCTTGGACGATACTACCTTGCTCCAGCTTGGATACCCCGGAGGCTTCCCGGAAGTTCTGACACTTTTTAAAGGAGAGGCTCCTATTGAGGTGGCGCTTTTGCCTATTATTGAATACCCCATCCGGACAATCGCCTTTTCGGCACAGATCCGTGCGGGTGTATGGGTGCGAAATGGATACGGTATTCGCAATCAGGTAGGCTACTTTGGGCACTCATCTCTGTAATGCTCTTATTTATCCTTTATTTAGGCACACCACTATCGGGATATATCACTGCGCGAGAACACATTTGATGCAGATATCTTCCTGCTCCAGCTGGGGTTGGCCACAGTGGACCCAAATGTCCTGTTATCAACATTCATCGACCGATTTGACCTTATCCACTGGTTCCTTGGCGACCGCGAGCACCCTTTGTATGACGCCTCGCAGCAAACCTTCATGGTCGAAGAACTTTTGAACTTACTCATCGTCTGCGCCTGCGAGCGGGCTAGCGTGGCAGGCTTGTCGATCGAAGAAAGGATCAAACGCGAAATCATTCATCATGTCTGCCTGGGACCCACCGAGCACGCTAATCTCATCAAGCACATCCCGGACCGCCTCCACGAGCATCCTGCCTTTGAGCGTATCCTTGCTGAGGTGGCCAACCTCAGGGCCCCGACTGGATTCAGCGACGTGGGTGTCTACCGGATTAAACCTGAATACTATCAAGACATTGACCCCTTCTTTTGGCACTACAGCCGAAACAACCGTGAAGAGGTGTACAATGTACTCCGGGACGAGTGGAAAAAAACGCATCCGGAGCAAGACTTTTTCCTTTTACCCAAAACAAGCAAGTTGACGGGTCCTTTCCAGTATTTGGGCCAATTCCTGCAGTCAGCCGTATTTACCCAAATGATGGCCTATGTTCTTTGGAACGTCCGCTTGACGGATGACCACAAGAGTGATACCAGCCTGGATCAAGCCTTGTATCTCATCCTGCTCGCATTGGTGGATGAGAACCATAAGCCTTTGGATGAAGAGACAGCAAAAGGGTTCAAGAGCCATGTCTGTGGTCACTATTTTGCATTTACAAGTGACGACCACTCTCAAGATCTTTCCTTGTTTGACATTCTGACCATATTCCGCGGCGACGAGCAATACAAGACGCTCTACCCTCAGTTGGACTGGATCTTTGACCGGTTGGCCACGGAGGGTCCTGGGTTGACACAGCGTAAGGTGCAAAAGTGGAAGGAAACGCGTGCAGCCGATGAGGAGCAGAATGTGAGCAACACATTGTCGGCTGCAGAAAAGAAGAAGCAAGCGATCAAGAAGCATCAACAGCAGATCATGGCGCAATTCGCACAAGCACAGAGCCTGTTTATGGAGCAAAATGAAGACCTTTACGAGGAAGAGGAAGAGGAGGAGGAGGAAGCTATGTTGGAGGCTCAAGAGAAGGAACCCCAGGCGGCGGCTGCTTCGACGGACCGGTTCTACGATTACCCCACCGGCGCATGCATTGTATGCCAGGAAGATGCCAACGAGAAATCGGCGCCGTATGGTCTACTTGGACTGATCCAGTCCTCCAACATTCTTCGCGAGGTGCCGCGTGGGGACCAAGCTATCTACGACACCATCAGTCGCATTCACGGCACTTTGGATGCGGATATACCCCGTGATGATTGCACGACGAGCGACATTAAAGGATTTCCTTCCGCTCTGTCCAAGATTGGCCTGTACACCTCCACCTGCGGCCATTTGATGCATATCGAATGCTTCAGCGTGTATTGCTCATCGATCGACTCTCGGCAAGCGCAGCAGTTGACACGCAACCACCCCGAAAACAGAGCGCGTAGCGAGTTCATGTGTCCACTTTGCAAGTCACTTGGTAATACGCTTCTCCCTGTCATATGGCGCGGTCGCAAGGAGACTTCGCCAGGGATTCTGGTGGAGCATGATGATGCCAAGTACCGCGACTTTTTGCGGTTCTCTGTCAAGTCGGGCCTTCTCCGACTCAAGTATGCAGCCATACCACGCTTGGCGGCTGGTCAGCGACGGCGTAGCAGTGGTGCTAGCAAGCTCAAGGAGGCCATCAGTACCTGGGTACCAACTTTACGGAGCACACCCTCCGTGGGTGGTAGTGTCAATGACGGAAGTAGCAGTAGCAGCGGTAGCGGTGGTCTGTTTACTGCGACCGAAGACTGGAGCATGTCGAGCCGACTTTCTGGGTTCGCGAGTGCCGGCGACGCACGCAGCCGCAGCAGCACGGAACTGGGCAAAGGAACTGGGCTTCCGGTACCCAGCTATCTGGAGCGCGATCGTTGGTTCGGTCCTTTTGATGCTGACATTATATACCCCACGGCTCACGCCAACCTTACCACAATCAGCAAGACATATACGCAGCTGACGGACGTCCTTTCTGCCCTTCACGCCGAGATCTGTAAGGATGACAAGGAGCGGCAAGTATCTATGGATGCCAAAAACATTGATATGCTGTGGGGTATGGTCGGATACACGATCGCAGCTGTGGAGATCTCGACGCGCGGCCAAGCTCGACCGGAGGACGGCGAGACGGGCACGCTTATCGACCAAATTCCGGCCCAGATGCAGACCCTCCTGCGCGTCTTGTGCGATACCGTGCTCGCCTACACGTGCATCATGTGCCACAACGAGCCACAGCAATTTGGCAGCCAGAAAAACGCGACGCTTCTCCATATCCACATGCTTGCCTTAGGCCGTCTCCACCAAGTTTTCATCGACAAACCTTTGATCGGCGCCAGTGCCTCTGACTTTGAGAGGATGGTGCTCTACCCACCTCTCTTACAGGATGATCCTTTTATGGTCCTAGCCGAGCTGACTTTCCACGGCATACCCTTTGCAAAGCTCGATATGGATGGCGTCCTGCGCACGCTGTTCCTGGCTGAACTGACACGGACTGCCGTCGGTTTGCTCGAAACGCCTGAGCAGTATCAAGGCGAGCCAGAGGATAGTGACGAGGACGATACCATTTCCTATCCGGCAGCGGATGTGGGAGCCGTGCAAGAATTCATGCGTTTTGTCATGGCCATCCTCGAGTGCAAGGAGCAGGAGCGCGGTATGAACCCGCGCAAACTCTACAGCGTGATTCGGACCTATACTCTTCCCTTCTTGCGACGCTCGCTGATGCTTGTTATGGTGCGATGTGGCTATGTCCCATGTAAAGCAGATCCGCAAGACGACTGGCCCGAATTTGACAGGCTGTTGACTCACCTCCGGCTGCCCGAGTTTAGCCATATTATCACGCTCACGCTGGAGATGAAGCAACTGATCGCAACCTGGTGTTTGGAGCACGTACACGATTGCGAGAGACAGCGCAGTCGGGAACAGCAACAACTCAGTGAAACGGAGCCGAATGAACTTGCCGTTCGCTTGGATCTCCCCACTCCTTTTGAGCTGGTGCCTCTTCCTGAGCGACTGGATCAGCTTGTGGACGAAAGTATGCGGAGGATATGCCAAAAGTGCGGCATGGTGCCAACTGACCCAGCGCTCTGCCTGCTCTGCGGTACATTCGTATGCGCACAAAGCTATTGCTGTGCTGAAGACGAAAACGGCGAATGCAACTTGCATGCTCTGGAGTAAGTCGCATATACAACAGAAAATGTAGTTGGCTGACGATGACTGATTAGATGCGGTGGCGAAATTGGTATATTCTTGGCCGTGCGCAAATGCGTCCTCATTCTGCTTCACAATAACAACGGATGGTTCATGAATGCGCCGTACCTGGATGTGCACGGACAGGTGGACCAGACGATCCGGCGCGGTAAACCACAACGACTCAATCGAAAACGATATGAGGAGATCCGCAAGATGTGGCTCCAGCATACCATTCCGGTGTATGTGGCTCGTCAGATAGAGGCCAACTACGACGTAGGCGGCTGGATCACGTTGTAATAGAAAGACACAGAAAAAGCATGTATCGGGTTAGGTATTCTTTTGCTGTTGTATTTACAAATGACAAATATTTAAAAAGTTGTGCTTTTCTTTCAAGTCAAGACGGATTTAACAAAGGCGGAGAGTTTCTTTTCGCAAAATGCAAGCAGCATATCGTCGTTGGCGTTGCCGAGATCCAGAGATATGTAAAAGGGCTGATTGTATTTGGCAGCTACACCGACAGGTTATAATTAAAGTTATACAAGTAATTTGGACGACTTACCGAGGCGTCGTGCTATGTTTCTACTTGCCTCACCTACCGTCTGACCAAAGACTGTTGTGGCTGTTGGCTAATAACACATCGGAAAAGTCAACGTATGATTACACGTAGTATATCGCTTTCTTACCTGGCCAGGAATCGGCATACCCACGGACACGTCATTGAGCCTGGCCTCTTTCTTTCCTGCCCAGAGCCAACAGGACGCGTTCATTTGTATGAGCTGAAAATAGAGAGGCTCAGATAGGTAATCGTGAGTCGCCTGATGGATCAGGAAACGTGGCTCGACAGGATCCGCCATTTAAACGATTTTATGGTTTATATGTGAAGAAAGAAGGAATCCTATATGGCTCCGCGCTCCCGCAGCTGGGTCGTAAAGTCTAATTCGTCAGCCGATCGTCCTATCTACGTCCATTTACCGTCTTTCACATCATTACTAGCACTCACTTACTTTTAGAATAAAGCTGGAAATCTCAATAGTAATATATATATATGTATATCCGTATATATATAATATATTCATGGGCATCCTTGCCTTTGTGATTAATTCAGGACTGCCTCCATATATCCTGGAGGAGGTACAGATCTAATAATGCCGAGTATTATTCCAGACTGAACAAATCTCGCTGGGCAACCTGACCTCCCATGAGCGCCTAATAATCGCGTGATAAATATGTATCTTTAATATGTGCACACAAGGTTTACGCATGGTATTACCTTTGATATTATTTGATGCAGCGTTCAGATACCGTGGCTAAATAAAGCTTGGCGAGGGCGCTTTCCGCCTCAGTTACCATGGTTTTTGATTCGACCTCGCTAGATACTTTCGCGACAAGCCAGCTAATTCGCTATTCACATGGCGATTCGTTCATTCAGAAAGTACATGGATGGTTCACGCACAATTTACAAGGGACTATCAAATTAGGAGTGGTACATAGGACAGTCCTGCGTGCCTTTCCTTGTTGCGCAGCGTTATTGATCTATAACACGTACAGATCCATATTAAACTGCATACATTGATCTGAATTGATAGTGCCATATTCCATATTACATATACCAGTGCTGCCAGTAATAAATAATTTTTTCCATGCACGTAGATCTTGTATAATGTCGAATGAAGGTATCTCTGGCATAACCATAGCTGTACGCAAGTTGGATAGATAAATTAGCTCCATACATTACCTGAGCATTGATTGACATATATTGTACTTTGAATATTATAATTAAACCTACTTAGCACTGTTCGTTGATAAAGTTCTGTTCCCTTTTTGTAGGCCACGTGATATTCCAGAATGAGGCAAGCCTTCAGGAGTGCAATAGCTGGAAAGCTTAATGAAGGCGTAACGTAAATATGAACGGACGGCGCACCTCTACGAATAGTAAGAAATCCTTGCTTGCCCATCGAACTTGTTCTACAAGTGCAGAGAGAATTGGATCTGTTGGCGAAAAATTGGGTACGTAGCGTATTCCTAGACATAGGAAGCTGCCAAATTCCGTGCAGAGCTCGCAAACTGACGAAACTCGACGCACGTAATAAAATAGCTACACATTACCATGAGAGTGTTTTCGTGTAGAAGTTACTGCATATGAATGTCAGTCAGTAAATACTTCGGGGTAATGCAGGTAGAACTCGGAAGTTTTATTTATTGTATGAGCCAATGGGTGGCATGAATGAGTGAGCATAGCAGCTGAGTCAAGATCAACCAGTGTCAGTGGATGGTTACACACATGCAAAGTATGAAAAGGAACACTTCCATTTGCATTTTTGGTCTGTGCGACCTGTCTCTTTCCTTTATACTTTTTTTCTCGCCGTCATGACAGGTGCAAGTGGAAAACGATCATCTGCTCAACTACTTCAAGGTGTGCCTGAAGAATTACGCCCTGCAGTTATGACAGTACTACGTGCTTTTGGCTTAGGCTGGTCCATCACGACTGCACCTGGCATTCTGGCTGTCCTGATCAAGACCATCATTGCTCTGGCCAACAAGCACCGTCGTTCCACTGCCCTTGCCAACCTTGCACGAGATCTCCCAAAACTCCTATCACGGAGTATCACTCAGAATGGCTTTCCTTTTCTCTTGTCAGGCGCCTTTGCCGGGCACCGTTTTCTCGCTTACTATCTCCAAAAGAAGAATGGCACATCCAAAGTTGACAGCAAAAAGGTAAACCCTCGGCTCGTCTTTTTGACCGCGGCCGCGACGCTCTTGGCTGTCCACCGCGCATTTCCACGCACGAAAACGATGGATTTCACGCTCTTTGCCCTCGTCCGCGCGCTTGATGTCTTGGCACATCGCGCCTATGCCTCCGAGACGGTCCAGGAAAATGTGCCTGGCTGGGTCCTCGATCATGGCAGTGTCCTTGTATTTTCCCTTGCCTGCACTGAAATCATGTTTGCTTGGTTTTATGCCCCCGAACGTTTGCCAAGGTATGTGTACATAAACAAAAAATGATGATGGTGATGATGATGTAAACATGACTCTTTTACTAGATCCTACTCCAAGTGGATCACCAACATGTCCGAGATGGATGGCCGTCTCTTGGAGGCTTTACGTGCTATTCGGAGAGGCGAATGGGTCTATGGTGTAAGTTGAATCAGGTCCTTGGCAAGTGTTCTCCAGTGGCCCACTCACACGCCAACCTGTCTAGAAAAACACCGGCATGGAAAGCTTGCTGGGCGATTACTGTACCGAACTCGGTCTGCCCAGACAGATGGGTGATCCCATGACCGGTCGTATATCTTGTCAAGTCGTCCATCAAGGTCAGCCTTATGGCTGCGAAGCCTATGCCCTCAACCGCTTCATCAAAGGCTTTGTCAAAATCTTTCCCGTAAGTTGCAGGACTTGCTCTATGTAGATCTTGTGACTCAGTGCACTTCTTCTTCTGGTCTAGCTCTACTTTTCTGTCCATTTGGCGCCCCCACTTCTGTTCCGTACTTCCAAGCTCCTCCAACAACCCGGTGGAAGCCTTCTTCACATCCTAAAGTCTACGGTCCGATCCTCGACCTTCCTCGCCTCTTATATTACCATCATTTGGTATTCGATCTGTCTCGTCCGTACGCGTATCGGCCATCAAGCCCTCGGCGTCAACCAGGCACGACTGGACAACACTCTGGCCCCTTTCATTGGCTGCGCCCTGTGTGGTCTTTCCCTCCTCGCCGAGAGTCCCCGGCGTCGTGGTGAAATGGCCTTGTATGTGGTTCCGCGCGCTCTATACTCAGTTATTGAGCGCATCATGGGCCCCTACCAACGGGGCCGCTGGTGGGAATCCGTGCTGGGTGAAGCGACAGAAACGGCCGTGTTTGCCGCCTCCGCCACCATTGTCTTGCACGCCATGTTTACCGACAAGAGCATGGTCCGGTCTTCTGTCAGCAGCCTGCTGTCCTGGTTGCTCAAAAACGAGCTTCCTGATGAGAAACAGGCAGGTGACAAGAAAAAAGAAGCCGAGTCATTGGAGCAGCAGGCGGTGGAGTAATCCGCTCATCAAGTAGCTCGTCCTTGAGTAATTGTAGCTTATCATACCCACGTTTTCAACACCCCCCCCTTTTTTTTTCCTTGCTCTCTGTACTAATACGTAATGCTTAATTATACTTACTTATTGGAATAACTGTATATTATGGACACTGCTTGTTCAAAGCAGGCTGACACCGCATTTCCTTGTCGTTGACTTGTTATTTCTCATTCTCTAGCGTCCCCACGATCTAAGCGGGGATATATAAAGCGCTGCTTTTTTGAAACACATACACACTGCTCAAAAACTTATTATGTCTACTCTAACTGATTCATCCCACAAGCAGCACTACGTCCTGGTGACTAACGGCGACAGCTACGTCGGCCATTCTTTGGCCTATCACTTGGCCCAAGAGCTCTATAAACGGTCCGGCCAGCTCAAGAAGCGATGGGGTGTCCGCGTATTTTGCTCCCACCGCGAGAACTGTCAAGACCTCGAGCGACTCAATGCAGAAGTGATTGAAGTAGGGTCAGATGGTAGTGAATCTGCATGACGTATTCACTCGTTGCTTTGGTGCAGATGCCCGACGTTGCCGGCCCAGAGCTCGGTAGGGGTATGAAACACGTCAAGTTTATGGTGATTGTACCAAGTATGACCGAGCGCCGCATGGCAGACGCCGAGCAGATGATGCAGGCAGCGCAGAAACAAGGCATTGAGCGAATTCTTTTGATATCCAACATGGCCGCCCCTTTCGCCAAGTGCCAAAACAGCCCACTCTCCGAATACAAGCGCATCGAGGAATGCATTCGCGAGATGTTCGCGTATGGTCGCTGGTGCATCTTTCGGTGCGTTTTACCCAAGCCTGTCTTTCTTCCAGGCGTTATCTCACCTACATTCGCTATTAGGATCCCCATGTTACAGCAAGGCCTCTACTATTGGTCGCGTATGGTGGAAAAGCATGGTATGCTAGGCATGCCCTTCCGGCCCGAGGTCGGTTTCCAGACGGTCCACATGCGTGACCTTTGCGACGCAGTCGCCACGCTGATCCTCAGCCCGCGCAAGCAAGATAATTCCTCGTGGCAGATTCTTTATGAGGACGACAATAGTGAAGACGAGGTCGACATTCCTGAACAGTCCCTCAAGCGCATCTACGAGCTAACCTCTGCATGTCCTTACACGGGCCCCGACATGGCCCGCAAGCTCGCAGAGGCACTGGGGGTTCAGGAATACGAAATTGATTATAGACAGATCTCGTGTGGAGAACTCAAGGAATATCTCGAGCAGGCTGCACGCGAGGAAGAGAAACCCGGAAAGTCGTGGCTCGAGCGCGCGAATCCGCTCGCCACGAGCGACACTACGCAGTCAAGCCTGGTCGGCCACCCTGACCGTCCTGCTCTGCGTCCGTGCCCGAGTCGCTATCTCACGCGCGCTTTCATCGAGTTCCTGATTGACTGGTTTGAGATTGCTAAGCGTGCGCCGCTCGACAAGACGACGAATGATTTGCGTGACCTGACCGGTCGTGAGCCCATCGACCTTGCCCAGTTCTTTGTTGACAACAGTAGCGAATTCCGTCGTCCTCCGGACCCTTCTCGCCGTTTCGTGTTTCTTTTTAAATGATGAATAAATGATGTCTATTTCGAGAGTTCTATATCTCCTATAATGGTTGGCAACGCATACGTTCAAGTATCCGTCTGTCGTTCTCGAGCGCTTCGATCTCGACAAGCAGGTCCTTTTGCTTGGTTCTATATATCTCATAGCATGAATTATCTGGTCTGTGTACAAACAAACCCTGTATCTTTTCTTACCTGTCCTTGATCTGTACGGCTTCGGGAACAGACTCCGTATAGCCCGGTTTCTGGATGCGTTCTTGTAACTTTTCGGTGTTACGTACTAGTTTGTTCAGCTTCTTATCGATCCGGCCCAGCCGCTCTTTGATCACACTTTGGATATCTGCACCACCTGCCGCCGCTTTGGCCAGCTGAGCTTCCACAATCTCTGCCGCGGGTACCATAATTCTCAGTTTATCACTCACGGCGCGTACGACATACTCGCCGTCACCCTTGGTGGCCTGTATAGAAAGCTGAATACACACGTTACAGAGTTCATTCTTTCGCTTACCTTGGAGTCCACCATGTTCAAGTCGGATGCTTTCACAAAGTGCTTCACCTCGTCCATGTACGGCACGAGCGGATCCAGCACGGTCAAGTCGTCACACTGAATCATAAAAGAGAGTGGATGACCGATGCTCACACCCTGTTGTTGCCGAAGTGACCGCGAAGCGTGAATGATGGAGAGCACGGTCTGGAAGTTGTCTTCCACTTGAGCGTCATAGAACTGGTTAAACTCTTGCTGGGTGGGGTATGATTCGACCATCAAAGAGGGAGGTGCATCCGCGCGTGCTAATTGGCCATTCATGTGATGATACAGTTCCTGAAGAGAAAAAAAAAGCAGTGAGTTTTTGGAGATGCTTGCGCCATGAATGCACCTACTTCGGTTACGAACGGCATAAAGGGGTGTGCCAGACGCAGCGATACGTCCAGACAGTGATGCAGGAGGTGCAGTGTAGTGTTCTAGATATAGGTGAGCTATGAGAATACATGGCTTCTTGTTAATTTACCTTGGTATCCGGGTTATTCAGGGCGGCCTTGGAAAACTCAACATAGACGTCGCAGACATCCTCGACAATAAAGCGTCGCATTGCATCCGCTGCTTCGTGCAAACGGAAGTTCTCAAAACCTGCCTCACACTTGCGTACCGCATCCGCCATGCGCGATAGGAGATAGCGATCCACCAAGGACACTGCGGTGGGCCCCGTAGCTTGATAGCGATAGCCTTCTTTGTCCAGCTTACCGAGTCCAAACTTGAAGAGGTTCCACAGCTTGTTACAAAAGTAAGTGGTCTGCACGACATTGTTCATGTCCAGATTAATTTGTCGGCTCTATCCAAATCCATGCATCATGGGTTAGACCCCAGTTTAGAAAAGGAAACGGGAGGACCCGCGTCTATTAATTATTATTATTGTTTTACCTGCTGTGTATAAGCGATCAAGGCGAAGCGGAGTGAGTCCGCACCACATGCCGGGATGCCGTTCGGATACTCTTTCTCCATACTCTTCACGCTCCTAGTTTGCGTAGTGAGATGACGCGGTGGTTATTTTCGCGTGTGTGTTTACCGGTCGATCTCTTTGGGTGCCAGGTTACTCTTTCGCAAACCGTCTTGCATTGTTTGCAGGCTCACACCATCCATCACGTGCAGCGGATCAATCACGTTACCAAGCGACTTGCTCATCTTGCGGCCTTGTGCATCACGTACCTATGCATCGTACCCGATATGAGAGGCGAGAAACGACTTGTCACGCCGCATTCCTTACCATGGCATGGAGATAGATCGTCTCAAAAGGTGGACGTTGTGTAAAATGGTTGGCTAGCATGGCCATACGCGCGACCCAGAAAAACAGAATGTCATAGCCAGTTTCCATGACTTGAAGAGGGTATCGCGCCTACAGAAAGAGCCCAGTTAACCTTTGTTTACAAGTGCGATATTTGCTTTTGACTTGCCGGAATAGGTTCATTAGGTCTTCCAGTCCATCCAAAAGCAGACAGGGGCAGCAGACCCGAAGAGAACCAAGTATCCAAAACATCCTGATCCTATCAAACGTTGAGTACGGCCTTACCATCACTCTGCAGTCTCTTACTTTTTGTAATTCAAAGGGCGTGGAAGCTGGTAATCCTTTCTGCTCCAAAAGCGCCCGCGCTTCTTGTTCGGCTTCCGCTGTATCCTTGGCCACCACCCATAGATCTGTTGAACCCCGTGATGTGTCAGATACTGACTGTACGCGCCTGCTTTGTTTACCTTCTGCATGTCCCTTCAGACGGACTTGATAGGCGGGAATCTCATGACCCCACCAAAGTTGACGCGAAATGCACCAGTCCTGAATATTGTCGAGCCATCGATACCAATCTTGAACATGGCTGGCTGGCTCAATCTTCATCGAGCCATCCTCCACTTGTTTCCGTGATGTCTCAGCCAGACCCGCACAGCGAACGTACCTACATGACTCGGTGTTGGTCATGGAATCCTGTGGACGAGCCACTTACCACTGGGGTTGGAGCATGGGCTCGATGACGTCGCCTGAACGCGAGCAGACAGCGACGCGCATCACGTGCTTGTCGTCGCGTCCCTGATAGCTGCCCAGCTCGCTGAGCCGGTCAACGACTTGCTGGCGAAGTTCGAACCGATCACGACCCTAACGTACCCAAATAAACTTTTGCGCTGTATTTGCATCGTATCACTTACTATCCACTCTGGTACACCTGCACTGGCATTGAGCTTGCCAAGCTTGTCAAAAATACTGGTGATGGGCAATTGGTGTCTCCTAGCACAGGCATAGTCGTTTGGATCGTGTGCAGGCGTGATCTTTTTGCAAATTTTAGTACATACAAAAGAGCAAGGTGTACAAGGTACCTTGACAACACCTGTGCCGAACTCCATATCAACAAGCTGGGCATCACAGAGGATCGGTATCTCTTTCTTGAGGATAGGATGCAAGACGGACTTGCCGTGCAGGTGCTTGTATCGCGGGTCATCTGGATGCACAGCAACCGCGCAATCACCAAGCATGGTCTCGATGCGCGTCGTGGACACGACAAGCTCGTCAGATGTACCTACCACCGGGTACGCAAAACGATGCAGGACGCCAAACTCCACCCTGACATTGCGTTCAATACCATGTAGAGCTCTCTCCCCGTTGCTTCTTACCCCTTGTCGTGGCCAGGCACAGAAAGTAAAGTGCGGCCATCAATATCTTTATAATCGACTTCGATATCGGAAATAACGGTCTCGAGGGCGCAGCACCAATTAACCAAGCGGGTGTCACGGTAGATCAGGCCATCCTTGTAGAGCTGCATAAAGGCGTTCTGCACGGCCTCGGCGCGTGGTGGGTCCATCGTAAAGAATAGCTCGTCCCAGTTCACGGACGCGCCCATACGACGCATCTGAGATAAGATACGATCACCATACTCTTCACGCCATTGCCATACGGCGTCTATGAATGCCTCACGGCCCAGGTCGGTACGGGTCAGGCCTCGTTCACGCTTGAGCATTTTTTCGACGACAGACTGTGTGCCAATGCCGGCGTGATCGGTGCCAGGAACCCAGTCGACATTGTAGCCTGCCATACGCTTATACCGCACCAGCGCGTCTTCAACACTCAGTGTGAGTGCATGTCCAATGTGCAATGAGCCGGTGACATTAGGAGGTGGAGTCACCATGGTGAATGGTTTCTTGTCGCAATCCTTCTGGGGCCGAAAAAGGCCTTCTTCCTGCCACCATTCGTACCAACCCTCTTCCACAGCTTGCGCATCGTATGTCTTTCCGAATGGTTTAGTAGGTCGTGTCGCATAGCCTCGAAAGGACAGAGGCTGTCGCAGCCGCACGACATGGCGGCAACGCAACAGGTTCATAGCTGGGTGAGCTGTCAAAAAACTCAAAACAATGGGTTGAAATGAGTTTGGATTTTAGGTGGCGACTATTAGCATAATGATGGTAGATAAAATAAGAGAATATTTTTTAAGTGTGTGCCAACAAGCGCGGTTGCAATAACATCGTAAGAACTACAGAGAAAAATAAGGATGGAATACGTACAAGGATGGGAAATATACAGTAAAGGAATAGTCAGGAAAAGAGAGATAGAAGAGCTAAGAGAAGGAAGGAGGAGGAGGAGGAGGAGGAGAAACTATATTATGGCAGTCGTCCGTTCAGCCTTGGGTCGCTTGTTCTTGAAGAACTCAGCAATCTCACTACGTTGATGCACTTGCCGTTTCGATGGAACTTCGACCGGAGGTGCTGCGTCTTCATCCTCGCGCCACCAACCGCTGACCACACCTAGGCGTACCGTGACTTGCGCAATCTCGCCCTCGCCCCGCCGGCTGGATAAGTCATGGATGGGGGATGTCCGCTCGAGCAGGTTCGGATCGGTGCCCCGTGCAGGTTGATAGTGCTGATGCCGGTAGAACGCAAGTTTAGTCAGTGGAATGTGGGCGAGGCCGACGGTTTCCTTGCTAAACAGCAGGCTCGAGTCCTCGTCCTTGAGCACAAGCTGGACTTCAAGAAAGCCCTGGTCATCCAGCCATTTTTGGATGTCCACGAGATGGCCACGCAGGTGAAAGCATGTCGTCGGCAGCATGGGAGAATAAGGTAGAGCGAGGGTGGAGGCGGGACAGGTCACACGGGTGGACAAAAATGTGTAGCTAAAATACGGCCGGCGGGCCACACCACGCCACCGCACCATGCGTTTGGCGGTCGAGCGTGGTCGTAAACACAAGTGCTGCAGGTTGTCAGCGTGAATCACCTTGAAATAAAAGGTGTATTTGGACGTGCCCTTGCCGATCTGCTGGTAGCGCGCCACTTCATCGAGGGATGAGCGTGCGGACGAGCTCGAGACGGAGACGTTACTCCCAGAGTGTGAAAATGTGGGTCGTCGGCGGGACGCTGATGTAGAAGGACGGCTGCTAGGCGATGGTGGCTGCGAGGCAAGGAGCTGGATGCGGTGGAATTCAGCGGATAGCTGGTCGAAATCAAAGTCATTGATCACAGACGACCGTCGTAAGTCGTTCTTGGTCGTCGGGCTCCCCTTGCCCACGGCTAGACATCCAATATCCAAGTGTGATTGTGCTCGTCGCAGAGTGTGCGGGTCGTTTTTAGGTACTGGGGTGGCTACAATGGAGCGTGTCGGTGAGTCCTCTATTTTCACAGCCGGCTTTTTGCTGGCGAGGAGCTTTTTCTGTAGCTGCTTCTGCCTCTGGAGTCCATTTTTAGGTGCCATGTGTTTTTCTAGGAGTGAGCCACGCTTGCCTACGGCGTTATTGGTGCGCAGGAAAGAATGGGAGGAGGGCGAAGAAAGGACGGTAGAGGTGGTAGTGGTGTTGTTGTCGGACAGGAACGGTGTATGGTCACTGCTCACCGATTTGAGCTCAAGTGCGTTTTGTTGTTGTTGCTGCTGCTGTTGTTGCTGTTGTTGTTGTTGTAACTGAATTTGTTGGTGCTGTTGCAGTGGCAGAGTTGTCTTTTTGTCGGTGGGCATAGCGACAACAAACAAGCCAACTTTGACCTCTTCAACTTGGCGCCTACTCGCAAGCGTGTGCCAGGAGCCCCTGTCGACAACAAAGCGGTTGACTTCGTCCATCTCACCATTGTGGTGCACAACCATTTTAGCCTCACGAACACGGATGGCGACCGAACCGATATGACTTTGGGCACCGTCGACATCCAGGGAGTCGACGTTGAGGGTAATCTGAGCATTGTAAGTGCGCAGGCGCTGCAAGAGCTTGGCAGAGACTAGATAAGCCAAGGTGGTATCAAAAGTTACGTTGCCATTGGGTCTGAGGGATGCAGGTGGAGAGCTGATGACGGTGGAAGGCGGTATGAGGTCCTCGATAGCTGCAGGAAGGTGCAAGTCCAATTTGCTCTGTATGCAGATATCATGGTCCGCGCTGTGGGAAAAGTGGCGGCCTATAGAAGAGTTGAGTTGGTGAGTGGATAGGTTTTAGAATCACGCCAATGCACAAATAAAAGGTACCTTGCTGCACTGCCACCAGAATCGCATACTCGCACGTCTGCGTTAACAGCAGCGACATTGGAAAGTGAGGAAGTGGCGGATTAGGAAAAGGAAAGAAAGAGAGATATACACTGTGTACCAGAGGAACGCAAAAGACCAACCGATTCCCAGTCACTACACTCACAAATTCAATCTGTCATTAATATTCAGGAGGGGGGGAAAATGAAATCTTTTTATTTTGGTGCCATGTGTGTATATATAACGCAAACCAAACAAAGCAAATATATACGTGCGTGCGTTCATTTGTGTATCGATAGGTGTATGTGTGCGTGTGCGT
>VAFG01000360.1:207242-217784 GCA_013461545.1 Syncephalastrum contaminatum | reverse complement strand
AAAAAAAAAGGGAATGAAAGAGAAAGAGAAAAAAAAAAAAAGAAACAGGATAGACAAAAAGTATATAGGGTGGATGGGTAAAAAGGGACAATTGCTTGTTTCAAAGGGAAAGAGGGGGCGGGGTGGGGGTGGGGATCTGTTAGGCTATTCTTTTTTATTGTGGCGGCACGCTAAAGTCAAAGCCTCCTGCAGGCCCTTCCATACTCTGCTGGAACGTGAATTGATCTGTCATGTTCGGGCCCTCAATGTCTTCCACTGTATCATCGCTAAAGTAGCGGTCAATAATACCATAGGATTTACGATAAATGTCCATATTGTCGTGTGACTGGAGCGCGTGGATCGCCTCCATGCCACCACATTCCTCAATAAACAGTGCATATGGATTCGTATTGTCCTGCGTATCAGGTCTTTCGAGCTCGCCCGCGCGCAGAATATTGTCCAGGCCATCCAGCGCAACCGCGATGATTTTGTTGTCCATCGATGCCAGGATATCACACAGCGGCTTGATGCAGCCCTCGGCCACAAGATAGCGAATCTGATCGGGGTTGTTGACTCCACCGGATGTGGCATTCCCGATGGCCCAGCACGCCTCCTTCTTCGTTTTGGGGTCGCCGTGCGCAAGGATGTGCACGAGTGGGCGAATCAAGCCACTGTCGATCACGGTCTGGATCTGTTCTGCGCTTCCGGCTGTGATATTCGAGATCGTCCAGCACGCTTCCTTGCGGATCGCTTCCTTGGGGCTCACGAGCAGATCGATCAAGGCTGGAATTGCCCCGTTGTTGATCACCACTTGGGTCTGTCGGTCGTTGCCTGTGACAATGTTACCAATCGTGCGCAGCGAAGGCGTCTGAACGGCATGGGACGGGTGCTGCAGTAGCTCGACTAGGCGCGGTACGACACCGCTCTCCACCACGGCCTGGATTTGATCAGATCCACCGTCGGAGAGGTAGGATAACGCCCAGCAGGCATCAATCAGGATTTCCTCGTCTAGCAAGCACGCCAGTCGGGCGAGCAGACCTATGGCCGGGCTAATGGCCTGCCAGTCCGGACTGGGTGACTTGCCGCGGCATAGATTCGACAGGGTCCACGTTGCGTTGCGTAGCATCGACAGTTTAGAGTTTTCTGTAAACAGGCGCATCAAGGATGGAAGGATCCCGATGCGTAGCACATAATCTCGGCACTGCGCACTATCGCCTGCGATATTGCCCAACGCCCACACTGCCTATGATATGCGATGCCCTATGTCAGCCGGACTAAACACGCGCACAGCCGTTATTTTCACCTGTTCATGCTCACCTGTTCACGCACATCCGAAACGGGACTGTCGAGCAGATCCACAAAGTGGGGCACCGCATTCGCATCCATGACAACCTTGGTCTGCTCTGAAGTTCCTGATGCAATGTTCGTCAAGGCCCAAGCGGCTTCGAACTATAAAGCAGCATAAGCCGTGCCATTCTGCCAGCTTTGCGTACACTGTACGTACCTGGAGCATAGGATTCTCGGAACGCAGGAACTGGACGAAACGCGGAATGACGTTGCACGCAATCACTTGTTCTATGGGTGGGTTAAGCTCTTTGGACAAGAGCTTACGAAAGTGAGCCGTCGCTGCCAGCTGTGTCTCCACCACGTCCGTATAAACATCCCGCGTAAGATTGGGTAAAAGCCGAATCTGTATGGAAAGCACTTTTTAGCATTTCGAAATAGCAGCTCAAGAATTAGCCTACTTCGTCGTCGTTCGCAGGGAGCTCATCCTCAGAGTCGTTGTCTTCGGGTAGGTGAACAAAGTTACGTCTTTTGGCTAGGTTCTCTTCTTTCTTTTGCTTGCGGATTTGCACCTGAGTCTTTTCACGTCGTCGGCGCACTTCATCCTGTTGGAATTGCCCGCGCGCCTTGAATGCGTTACGACGTTGATCGAACTGGTCCATAAGAGAAGAAAAGAGAGAGGAAAAGAGAGAGAGAGAGAGAGAGAGAGAGCGAGGCTCAGGGGATAAGAGAGTAGAAGAGCAAGAAACAATAGGTGGGTCCGCAGCATTTTGTGAGTGTAACTTTTTTTTCTTCTTTTGTTCAGCGTCCGCGCGCCGATCAAAAATGCGTTCATGCAGTGATCATTTATAAGGTCGAGAGTTCAAAGAAAGAAGAAAAATCTAGTAACAAGAGGGAAGAGACAAAGAATAGGAAAGACGGGGTGATAGGGTTGTTTACAGCATCATCTTGAGGGGATCCTCCATGTAGCCCTTGAAGGCCTGCAGCCAGGTGGCGGCAATGGCACCATCGACGACGCGGTGGTCGCTCGAGAGAGTGACCTCCATCACGTTGCGGACAGCAAAGCCATTCTCCTGGGTCTCATCGGGCACGAGCTTCTGGGAAGTACCACCGATGGCGAGAATGCACGACTGAGGGGGGTTGATGATGGCAGTGAAGTGCTTGACGCCAAACATGCCGAGGTTGGAGATGCTGAAGCTGCCGCCCTGGTACTCCTGGGGAGCGAGCTTGCCGGCGCGAGCACGGGTGGCCAGATCCTTGATGTTGTTGGAGATATCCGAGAGGCCGCGGGTCTCGGCACGGGTCACGATGGGGGTGATCAGACCGCTGGGAGTGGCAACGGCGATCGAGATATCGGCGTTGTTGTATCTATACAATGACCATTCAGCTTCCGTAGCCCTTTAAAAATTCCTCTTGCAAACTTACTGGCGAATGAAGTCACCCTGCCAGGCAGAGTTGACCTCGGGGACCTTCTTGAGCGAGAGGGCGGAGGCCTTGATGATGAAGTCGTTGACGGACAGCTTGTACTTGCCATCGGCGGCCTTGTTGAGAACCTCACGGAGCTTGTTGATCTTGTCCATGTTGACCTCGACCGTGACGTAGTAGTGAGGGACAGTCTGCTTGGACTCGCTCAGGCGGCCGGCAATAACACGGCGCATGTTGCTGGTAGGAATGTCAGTGAAGGCATCACCAGTAGCAGACTGGGGAGCGTAAGCGGCGGGCTGCTGGGCAGCGGGAGCAGCGGCGGGTTGCTTGGCAGCAGGAGCTATTCATCAGATCACAGTCAGTATACAATCACACACATCCACTGCCTTCTCCAACCCTACCAGGCTTGAAGTTGGCAACATCGTCCTGGACGATTCTGCCACCGGGGCCACTACCTTTCACTTGGGAAAGATCAATGCCGAGCTCGTTGGCGGTCTTCTGCTCGTTTACAAAAGGAAAGGTGAGATCTTCCTGCACGACGAATTCCCTAGAAAAAGATTTACCTGAGCCAAGGGGCTGGCCTTGACGCGGTCACCGCTAGCCTCAGCAGAGGAAGGCTGGGGCTGCGAGGGTGTGCTCGAGGAAGCGGGGGCAGACTCGGCAGCCTTCTCGCTCTCAGCGGGCTTGGACTCGGCGGCAGCGGCGGGAGCAGCAGCACCGCTGGCATCCTCAAGAGTGAAAGACTCAAAGGCGGCGATATCGCTCTCCTCCTCGACAAGGACAGCAATGGGCTAATCGGGACTGGTGAGTACGCTTGACTAAAGGAGTAATTTTTTGTTTACCTTGCCAACGGCGTAGTCCTTGGAGCCAGTGTCAGCGAGGATCTTGGCCAAGAAACCCTCCTCCTGGCACTCAAAGTCCATCTGGGCCTTGTCGGTCTCGATCTCAACCAGAACATCGCCGGGCACAATCTCGTCGCCGACCTTCTTTTGCCAAGTGCCAATACCACCCTGCGTCATGCTATTGTCGAGATAAAAGATCCATCAGCACACCAGCCCCTGAAACCAGTTGCATACACGCGTTTCGTGTCTTCTTTTGTGTACTTACGTGGGCGACAGAGCAGGCATAGCAATGACGTTGTGGGGCGGGAAGGCTGGAAAAAACGCGCAAGGAGAAAGCTGGTAAGTCAAACGTATTCAACAGCCGCTGGGTGTTTTTTGTTGGGACTTACACTTGGAGCTATAGAGACGGCAGCCGTTCACAACGGGGGTCGACGCGGCACGGAGAGCAATGAACTTGGCTTGGCTAATACAGAACAATGAGCAGCCTGTTCATCTTCTAATCTGCCATCTCTGTTTTTCCCCAAAAAAATGGAAATGCGAGAAAATTATTTTACCTCGAGGAGGAGAAAGCACGCGCACTAGCACAAGTGGCCTGACGGGCCAAGAGAGGGGTGGCGACGGTGCGCTTGGAGGCAACGCGGGCGGTGGCCAAGATTTCAGAGGAGGCCTTGAGGAAGTGGCGTCGAGCGTAGGACATTGCGAAGTAAAAGAACGAGAACAAGAGACAAAACCCTGGCTGGAAAAGTCGGGTGAAAAATGAAAAATTTCGGAGACGCCACTCCCCAAAAATTCGAGTTCTCCCGATTGCCGCCGGCCCCGACCGCAATCCATGAAAGATATAGTCAGGGTATAACAGCTTGATCATTAAATCCTCCCCACGCCTACCTCATCTATCTTTTGTATAAATTCACTCATCCTTGTCGCTCCTAGTTACAATTTTCTCATGGCTGAAAGCCAATTGTCTGACCCTTGTAATTTATCCTGGCGGTCATGGCAACGTCGTTTTTTTATGGCTGCCAGGCAAGCGGAGATCAACGCGCGATGTTTTTTTTGTTGTGTGCATTAAAAACGCCCGCAGAAGCCCTACCAACCGGGGCTAGTATCTCTCATGCTTATTCCCCATGCGCTGAGGTATATCTACGTTGGTAGATCCTGACTAGATGCTATAAACCTCACCTTGAAAAATGGGATGATACAGCGTCCATGGTCGCATTTTTCTAAGATCAAAAAATCCATAAGCTCCCGAATTTGTCCGCATCAATCCTGGAGCACTAGCAATGTGTTCTTATGTTCTCCTTACTTCATCCAAACCCGCACTGCGAGAAAAGGATACAAGATTACGTATTCATAGCGGATGTTTCGTCCAGTGTAGTGAGCCTCTCGTAAGAAAAGATGCTTTTATATGAGCGCGTCCTGACGGCCATAAAGTTTCAAAAATAGGTAGGAGTATATGTGAAGTGCAGGCACATTTACCTCTAAAGGAAAATGCTGATTGACAGAGATCGTGGGCACACTTTTATAATCTCTAGATTACCGAAAATCGAGCGATTATACGCATTATATATATCTTTTTGCTACGCGCTGATGGTGTTACGTTCAAATGTTTGAGTCGCAAGTTCAAATATACACAGCGTCCTGTCAATGCTGAAGTGTTGCTGACGCCTGTAATACCAGCAACACTAGTATCAAAGATTGCGGAAAGGACATACTGACGGGACAGCAATGTTCTTCTCTGTAAACTCATATTATCTATGTTTCAGATGCTCGTTTTAATGGATTGAAAGTACTAGTTTAGCTGTACGTATTATATTTTCATATTTATGTTGTACACATCAGGGTTCGCTCGATAACTCGGTCGTCCCACTTGCCATCAAAAGTGATCGACTGGATGATTGACTTATCAAATAGATTCTCCACATGTATGCATGTACGTATACCGCGAATAACTTGCTCCCGTTCCACAACTACAATGCATTTTTAATCTTTTTCATCTCGTTTACAAAGCATAATCTTTATTCGTCCTTTTCTGCCATGAACACGAGATCGCCGTTTATATACGGTACAGCTAGATGAGGGAGCTTCTCGAATAAAGTATGTATGCTTTTGAAAGTGATCCCAGGACATCCATCAATAGATACTGTTTCTAAAAGAGGCAGTTCAAGTAAGGCATATACGACATCATCATGTAGACGCGGTAGATGCTCAAGGTGGACGTATTTTAGGTTGGGAGACCGAGAAAAAATTGCCGTTAGACCTGTATCAGATAACGTGTCGATTTCTTTCAATTTGAGTGTGCTGAGAGATGTCAAACACTGCAAACGGCTAAAGAAGTGATCTCCAAGAGCTGGTGTACGGCAGGCGACGAGCTCCTTCAGATGAGGCAGTGCAGGAAAAGCCGAGTCATTCTGACAATATTCCAAGGCTGGAAAAAGGTCGTTCGCAATAAACGAGCCAAGGCTTGAGCAGTGCGCCAACGTTTCCAGTAACTCCTGCTCATCGCATTCAAAAGTCGAGAGCTGTAATTTTCTTAATTGAGGACACCGTTTTAAGAAAGAATGCATCTGTCCGGGCCTTGCGGGACGACTGGCAGCCTGTAACTCCAGCGACTTGAGCTGAAAAGTGCATAACTGTATGGCTATCTGGTCCCAGATGTTGATGTGGCCGTCTTCGGATGCAGAGATGATCAGCTCCTGCAAGGTCGCATGATGCTTCACGAACAAATCGACGATAAGGTCGCTAGGAAAATCTCTGTCCGCGATAACCAACTTTTCAAGACCGTATCTTGTATGTTCTATGCTGTTATTGTCAACGCAGGCCAGCGGTTGTCGTGGTAAAGCTCTACCGGCTGGCATCACTTGAAACACCCGCAGTTGCTGACAGCTTTGGATATGGGTCATTAGATCTGCAAACTGCCATTCATTAAAGCAAGTTGTGCGTATGGACAGATACTGTAGGTCAGGGCAGCTTGGAAATAGCGTGGCACAGGAGGGATAGGCATTAATATTCCAGCTCAGGGAGCGTAAAGGAAGCTGGCGTGGGAGGTCGCCGGGTTGGAATTGAAGAGGATCCCGCCTAAGCCAAATGAAAGTGCAGTTCAGGTAAGTGAGGCGTTTGCAGGAGGAGAGGACTGTCCGCCAGGTTTCGGTATCTGTTGGGATCCGGATGCTGTTTAATTCCAGCGTTTCCAACCGATTGCTGCATATATGGATTATGCTGCGAAACGTCTCTGGGTCGGCAACTCCATGATTATATTCATCATTATCTTGGATATCACAGTAATATGAGCCGTTTTAGTTCGTTATCGTAGAACCGTTATAGCTTACTAATGAGTCGCAATGTTTTTAGATGTGAGAACTCGGCTCGGTGGATGGTATAGACAGTTTCTTCAACAAGTCGATGGTCTTCGAAGCTAAACGTTATATGTTGCACAGTCTCCCGAGGTACGATTGAGGTCAGCCAGTAAGCGCAGCCTTTAGTCGAAATAGGTGTGCTATCTCTCCTCAGTTCAATTCTCTCCCACATGCCTGGCAAATCTTGTAAAAGGAACTTGCGCCAGGACTTGGATACTCTTGTACATTTGACGCGTTCAACAAAAGGCAGTTCTTCAAAGATGATGCACGCCACATCATATGGAAGTACTCTCAAAGGATCGACTAGATGCTATCGTGAGGAATCGCTGACCTGGTTTTGTGTCGCCATCTACCTCCTGTTGTCATAACTTGTGATAAGCTAGAAGAAGCAGACCGGTTTTAAGCAGAGTGGCTGTGCTCATATGCTTTCTTCTTGTGTCACTTTATACCGCACAGCCCATAGAGGAAGTGGTCCACTGCCTTGTCTCCACATCTACATAGCTGGATGATCTATAAAAATACTGCTAATTGTTTTCAATACTATCTCTAGTGGTTTCTTTAACTATATATGCGAGCATCTTCACCTGAACTTGACTTTACACGTAACCCTGATAGAATTCTACATACGACATGTAATCTTCTGCTTCTCGAACGGGGTCCTCGTATATGACACCTTCTTTTTCGTCCATATTAAAACATGATTCATATGTACAATGATTAAAGCTTCTGATATAATAGCTTTATGCGCTCATGTCTACCAAAAGATATAGTACTGTAGGATTTAACCATTCGTATTGCAAGGACGGGCGCCGTCAAACATCTGGAATAAGCCAATCACATTTTTGCTTTATTCAGCCTCTCTTCTGCCAAAAATATTATTCACTATGCGATACCAATACCTCATCTCCAAGTAGGCACTCAAAAGAGTAGCCGTAGACACAGAACTAAATCGTAATTGGGTCATTAGGTCCGGCGATATTGTGTTTTCGGTGACAGTCGGTACCCTGGCTTATTTTGTCAATGAACGCGAGAATCCCAAGGCCCAGAATGGCAAGTCTTTGTTTGAGCTCATCAAACGACGCAATGAACGGACCATCGCAGCCCGCGAGCATAGAGAATAATCGAGTCGAATCAAACTACACGAGATAGACATATTTGTAAATAATTATCTTGCCATAAGAATCCCATCCAGAACTGCTTCTAGTGTTGGTGTTCAAATTAGAAGGGACTCAGCGCAGTGAGATATGCTACGACCCTACTGCTTCGATGTTACGGGTCATCTTGGCAGCTCTGGTGTCAGTATTTTATTACACGTGTATGCGTGAAAAGTCTCATGCTATTTTTCTAAATCCCAATTAAAACTTCCCACACAAGCATATCCAAGGTTTTGTATGTGTATCTCTTATGACAAGAAATATACAGTACAAGTGTATAGCAATACGCGTGTGGGACAACGAGTACTTGTACTCACCTGGCAGACACAGAAAAGCACGTTTGGACACTAGGCCAAGTAAGAAGCCCTTCAGAATTGTATGTATGTACCTGTCAACTTGCGGCCGCTCGAGGTGAAAAAAGGTAGCAAAGATATGTCACACCAAGGAATGCGTTATTAGTGAGATAAAAAAAGCAACACTCACGTTTAATGTATTAAGGGCTGACTTTCTTTGTTTGCCACATCCACCGTGTGGGATGCCAAGTCCGATATGCATGTATATCTATGTAAGCATGGAAAGCAGTAAAGAAACAAGGGAACAATCACTATATTTTACATAAAGGCGGTGATAACACACTACGACAGGAAAACACAAGGAGAAAATCCTAAGATTCTTTCACCGTTATTGCTCGATGCTGCATCGGTTCCGCACGTGCATGTATTATAGTATAGTATAAAGTATTTCATATATATGTACGGTCCATATTGCGGGTGGCAAGCCGTCAATCAACACGAATAATGCAACATTGAGGCCTTTATTGGCTTGTACTCATCCCTGTCCCGTTTACCCCTTGTAAATTTGTATGCGTCTTCTTTGTTGTTATACTTCTCATCTTTCTATCTGTGTACATTGATGGAAGCAAAGACGGAATGGGGTTGCACCAAGACGGTAAAAAACTATGAAAGAGGAAATATAAAGTAAGACTGGCTGATTTACGTTTAGCACGAATTTTACCTCAAAGGGGATCGCAAAGAAGATCGGCGTATAGGATGGACCACTTTTCCTAATGGAAATCTGGGTTTGGATTTCTTTCTCCTGCCTTGGCCCCACCCGCCAACGCGTACATGGATTTTTGCCTCGTTTTCAGGGGAAAACGCGGTTGCAGACTGTCGTCCGTCCACAATATCCAACAGAACTGGCCGGGTCTAATAGATAAATCAGACGGTGAACGGGTACAAGTAAATGATATGAGGAAAAAATAGAGTGTGAATCAGGTAATAAAGACGAGCAGAATGAAGGAATCCGAAGAAAGATCCTTCCGTTGTGTCACCTCTCCTCATGCTCCTCCCGTTTAAAACCCCTCTTTAGGGCAAAAAAGAGACAAAGAAAGCATCTCTTGAGTGTCCTCCTCCCTTCCCTCACTTGCTCTCACTTCCGTTCTCTCTCTCTCTCTCTCTCTCTCCTCTTTTCTTTATTCTTCCTCTCCTTTTCTTTCATTTATACCTCTGTTTAATACACTGTCGTTAAAACCGTCTCCATGCTATTCCACCGTACTACTCTGTTATCCATGGCAGCACTCGGCTGCCTCGCTCTGGCGACCCCGCTTACAGAAGCTGGCAAGACACAACTAGCAGCGACATCCAACGAAATGAACCCTATGCAGCCCTTCTCAGCCGGACAAACAACTACGACGTCGTCCTCTTATACAAACGGCATGATTCATAGCGATATGCTCACTAGCGCGTTGAGCGAGTACTATGAAAATATCGTCGATCAGGTCGTGGTGACCCTTACAGAAGACATCACGTCCTCGGCCCCGTACTCGTACATGTCCATCTACCATATCTCCCCCATGAAAAGAGGTAAGAAACACTAAATCAGGTGTATTTCTTTGTGCTCATAAGGAGTTCTTTATTATCATTATTATTAGGTGCAGACCGTGCTCCTGTCCGTCTCTTTGTGCATGCTTTGCGCGATCATCTGAACCTGATGCGCGCCAACCTACTGGCGTCGATTCGCCCGCTGGTCGAGTCTAACTTGCCTGCCATATTTTCGCCGTTGCCATCCACGTTGGCAGCAAACGAGCTGACTGAAGATATTCTCGCCCTGAACCGACATATCGGATTCCAGCTCGGCTTGATCGTTAACGTCAACGAGGCGGCCGATATTATGATTGCGCAATCGATGCCGCGGCAGAGACCGGAGAGCAGCAACAATAACGAGGATGACGACGATGCGTTCTACGACGACGAAGAGCGCCACCGCGTGTCGGTCAAGGTCCGATGGCAGCAAAAGAGCCAACAGATGCTTATGACGCTCCGTCGCCACCTGGCACCCTCGGAAGACCGAGACGTGGAGATGATCCTCGTGGACGCATCACAACAAGAAGAGGAATCCAAGGAGTCCAAGGCCCTGGCTGACTGGTTGCGCGCTTGGCTCGCCGAGATTGAACAGATACTCGTCATTGAGTTCGACCAGCGGGTCCAGGATGCAACTCTTTCCATCCTG
>VAFG01000360.1:185845-203993 GCA_013461545.1 Syncephalastrum contaminatum | reverse complement strand
AAAAAAAAAAAAAAAAAAAAAAAAAAAAAAAAAAAAAAAAAAAAAAAAAAAAAAGGGACATGCTTGCATACCAGGATCAATGGGAAAGTCTAGATTTTCTGCAGCGAGGATGCGAACAAAGAGTCGACCATATTGCGCGGGTTCTTGTGCTTGCTTCTTCATATCCTATGTAGCAACCCTTTGCTTAGTTCTTTTCTTCTTGCTATGCGTGTAGGACAGGGTAATAATTTCCTTTACCTGGTGGTTCTGCTTATCGGCCTGGATGGCTCGCCACACAGGAGTCGATGTAGGTGTATCATGGTCCTCCTTCTTTTCCATGGTTTGCATCAACATTAGTTTTTCTTTTTCTGAGGCTGGCTCCGATATCAATGGGGCGTGGGGAGCCTGACGTTCTTCGGAGTCCTTTATCATCAACTGCTGCTGCTGTTTTTGCTGCTGCACCTTTGAAATGGATCACGTGGCGTAAGAAAGAAGGTAATAACAAAAACAAATACAAAACATACATTCTTCTCGCTCGTGATCCGGTTCATCTCGCCGAGAAGAGACAAGCCAAAGTCGGCAAATTGGTGTTTGGGCAAGGATGGCAGGACGTTATGCTTTTCTTTTTCATCATCGGGTGTATGAGTGTCGTGGGTGGTAGCCTCGCTTTCGGCAACAGACGCTTCATCCTCGATAGGCGGAGGTGCTGGAAACTGGGGCGGTGGCGTAGAGGGGGGTGGCGGCGGCGAAGGGGAAGGCGGCAAAGTCGGTTTATTCGAGGGTGGCGTGGGAGGCGGCGTACCAGGGGGCATGGGGACACGTGTACTGTTGGCAGGACGATGGTGTTGTGAGTGTTGTTGCTGTTGCTCTGGAGACAGCAGCGACGGATATCGGCTCAGCAAAGCGAGTGTGCTGTTTTCTGGGACTGATCGACAGTGGACTGGCGTGGACTGCGAGGATGGAGGAGAGGGTGGTAATGATGCTGTGGTCGCCTTGACGCGCATAATGGCCTGCATGATTTGATTTTGGATAGGCTCGAGATGGTGATCCATGCAGGAGGAGGAAGGAGGGGGAGGGCGGCAGAGGGTCGGATCGGAATGGTTGCGGCTGCTGCTCGGCATAGTTGGGATGTACAGGCGTTGTCGGGAAAGCTCATGCAGGACTTCGTCGCGCGATAAACGCTGAGGCAGAGGAACAAACGATCTGCGTTGCGGGTTGGAAGATGGAGTTGGAAATATAGGTGATGCTGCAGGTGGCTGTGGTTGTCCTAGTGGTGGGTGGGAAGATATCGATGCAATACCCGACATGGTATCCATCAAGTATTCATCATTATTCTGCTCCAGCACTTGCTTCTCTTGACGCTGAGGGAGTTGTTGATCCTCTTCGACACCCTCTTCGTCGTCGTCTTCGCCTTCATCTTCGTCATCATAATCAGTATCCTCCTCTGTCTCTGTGTCTGTCTCTGTGTCCATTTCTTCCTTTTCAGACTCCTCGCTATCTTCGTCGACAAAGGTTTCGATTGAATGAACGACGGGTGTGTTGCTAAAGGTTACTGCTTTTTTGGGCGATGCGGGGCTTCTTTTTTCGACGGCCATCAAAACGGAGCGGGTTGTATCGAGCAAGTGCCGCATATCGGAACCCTCCACAGGATTGGCACGTCTGTGCGGGTGGTGTTGTATTTGCGGTGGCGATGCGGGCGGTTGCTCCGGAAACAGCGAACTCTGCACACTGCTGGCCCGAATCGCCAGAGACGCCACTTCTATTTTCTTTGAAAAGTTTTTACCCAACTCGGTGCGTGGGTCATTCGGCGAGGGCGGTGCCATGAGGATCGCGGGAAACAAAGAAGAGGGGATGGAGTGAGGGGTGAAAAAGTAGACAAAAGGGGGAAAAGGGGAAAAAAGCGGCGGACAACAGCAGTGCTACAATCACATCACACGCATACACACGCGCTTATATTTTCTTGCCTGTGTGTATAACAATGAGACACACTCGCACAAGGCCAAAAGTAATTTTTTAGGGAGAACTTTTTTTTTTCTTGCAACGATTGCCATACGCACACTGACGGACGCACATGCTTTTTGTGATGTTTTGTGTACTGCTCCACTTCATTCATCGACGCTCTTGCCCATAAAAGGCCATAACAAAACACACATTTTAGGAAGCGGACGGCCAACCTTGAGATTGTCCCGTCTGTCATCACGGCACCCGTTCATTTCTTGCCTCACTGGCTATTGGCGGGCAGATGCCTCGTTGTAACATATTCATTGAACTTTTTTATAGATGATATCTCCATCAATACATGCATGCGTACGTTGTATAGTGATATTTTTTCATTGGTGTGGTCTCCTGTTGTTCTTGACATCTTCAGAGCGGAATAACACCACTGAGATACAAATGGCGGGATCCATCCAGGTTAAGCGCAGGATATGATTGCTGCTGCTGCTGCTGCTGCTGCTGCTGCTGCTGCTGCTGTTGTTGTCGCTGCTGCTGCTGTTGTGGTTGCTGATAATTATTATGTAATTGGTATTGTGGATGGTGTCGTTTGCTGCCGCCCACAGGGTCGCTTGCCCGGCGAATGCTGGCCATGGCAGCATGCGACGTGTTGTAAACACAGTCTTTGGCCCAATGACCCGACTGTTCACAAAGACGACACGTCGCCATGTCGGTCAAGTCGCGTGGGAAGCCCGCCTCAGCCAGACGCGCCAAATTCTGCTCAAGCGAGGTTGGGAAGCCAGGCACGCGGTGCTTGTCTGCGAGACTGGCAACAATGACCCTGTAGTGTTTGCGAGTGATGCCTTGGAGGTCGATGAGGAGAGTGGTGCTTGGAAGCTGCTGCTGCTGCTGACGAACAGCAATCAGATGAAGCAGACTTCCAGCCTGGTGGAGTTGTTGCGCCACACTGGGCAGCGTCTCGGTCGGTCGTGACTTGGAGTATATATCGAGCGCACGCAGGAATGCGCGAGTGTCGCCCCGCTGGCCACTCTCTCTCAAAGCGAGCCATGCGTCACTCGGATTGAGTAGAGGGATGTACGGGCAGTCGCGTGCGGCGGTGTGGTTGCCAGAGCCGCAGTGTCGGCATCCCATGCTGCCTGTCTGCACGATGTTCTGCAGTAGCTGCGCGTTGGCCACGAGGAAGCCGTCTTGGTGCTGCTGCTGTTGTTGCTGCTGCTGGTGGAGCCTGCTTTTTGAGTGTGTCATACCTGGTGCGGGGGGCCAGGCTGCAGCGGCAGCGGCCATGGCAGAAGCAGCCGCAGCTTCGTTATGGCTATTATTATTTTTGCTGTTGCTGTTGTTGTTGCTGCTGTTGCTGGTCGTTGACGAAGGCGGAGGAGGAGGATGGAAGGGTCTACTGAAAGAGGAGCCAGTAGAGGTTGTGGTGGCTGTGGTCGTAGCCGTCGTCGCGGAAGTGTTGCATTCGTCGTCAACGACGCGGAGGATGCTTGCGAATCGATCTTCCCAACTATGGTCAGCAGGCGCGTCCCAGCGGCGCGCCTCGGGCACTGCAGTCCGAGGCTCATCGAGCGGGTGATGCCACGGCGGTGATAAGGGAGAAATAGGTCCCCAGCAACTGGCAGGTGGAGCGCCTAATCATTGATATGTATTGAAAGTGAGTTTCATCCTGTTTCGCCTCTATTATTTTTTGTTTGGGGTAACGTACCCTTGGGAGTTTTTTGCCCATCTTGGCTAGGTATTTTCCAAGGAGGATGGATCGGATCACTCGCGAAGCTGTCTTCAAATGCCGACCGCGTCATGTCAACGGCAGCCGTGGCACTGTGGGGAGCGCGTTTTCGGCCAAGGAAGCCATCTGACCAAAGAGATGGCGTATCCAGGAACGATCGCGGGCTTTCCGGCGGTGGAACGAGCGGCTGGAATTTGCTCGTGTCGGTAGAGATTTTGGACGGAAGGCGTCCGACAGTTGCATTATTGGCGGTTGGATGCATGTCTGGAACCAAAATAATAAAATAGAGAGGGCGTCAATAAACATTTACAAGGTGAGTGTCGGTCGCTTTATGATCCTCTTACCTTTAAGTGGGTTGAGATGAAGTTCGTGATGCGAGCTGCTGCGCATACGGAAGGGTGGTAGTTGTGACGACGGCGGTTGGGTAGGTGGATGTTGCTTTTGTTGTTGTGCGTATAAAAGAGGACGAAAGGCAGAGCAGTCCGACAGCTCGAGCGAGCACGGACGCTCCTTTCGGTGCGCGCTCGTTGGCGTATTGGACGAAGCAACAGAAGCCACGCTAGAGGAGGAGGAGATAGTTGTGTTTGTATTGGAGGAAGGTGGGCGAAGATCATGGCCTCGGATGTTGGGCTCGGAAATCGGTCGTTTCTTGGGGGGTCGTGTCGGCTTATCGTAAGAAGAGGAGGAGGGTTGAGAGGCATCTACCTCATGTATCCAGCTCACGTCTTTCCACGCATTGGATTTGACGGGCAGAGAGGAGGAGAAGTCATGATCGGCTGTCTTGTCCCAAGGCACGACGCGGTCTGGCTCATCCCACCCACCAGGAGCGGGCGGAATAGGCTTCAGATCGGACTGGGAATAGCGCTTTTTGTTGCGCATAAAGAGGGCGATTTCATCGGTCCGGACGACATCCGAGGTGGCAGTGGACGAAGGGCGAGTGACATCGGTCGTGAAGCGAGAATGATGATGAGGGTGGTGCTGTTGTTGAGAATGGTGTTGACTGGAAAGTTTATTTGCTCTGCTGCTGCTGCGGGGCGCAGAAGATGGAGTTTGGCTGGCAGATAATGACGAAGAGGAGGAGCAGGAAGACGCATTGGACCTGGTGCGCCTCACATCAGACGCTTTCCTTTTGCTGCCACTGCTGGTAGGTGGACGTCGGGTTGTATTGTTATTGCTGATGTGCGGTGTGTCTGTCGAGCCAGCAGGGAGGTTGGCTCTACATTTGCTGCTGCTGCCGCTGTTGCTGCTGGTCTGGCTGCTATTGTCACAAAAGTCCGCAGGTGGCACTGGAGTGCTGGTGGCTCGACCATCCTGCCGGTTACACACGTCTTCCGCCTCGGCAACCTCCCGATGCTCAAACAAATCTTTTTCCTCGTCGCGTGAGTCTGAACAGTCAAAATAAATATGCATACCCAAACAAAACTTACTGCTGCTGACGCTACTCCCAGTGTCTTCCTCTTCATCGTCGCCACTGCTGATGCTACTGCTACTACTGCTGCTGTGGACGGCACGAGCGGTGTGGGCGTTTGTGGGAGTGTTGGTCTTGTTAATGTGGGCGTCGCTGTTTTCGTCGATCACCGTTGGCCCCACTGCGACGGGCGCTGGAGCTGCTGCAAATTATACATGATATAAGCATTCGTTTCGTCAAATGACAACTGTGGGTATGTGTATATAGATGATGGTACGTGTTGGTGGCCGTAAAAGGTGGACAATGTACCTTGCTGAACGACAACGGGTGCCTGTGATGTGGAGGATACTTGGTTGCTGGTATTCATGCCGCGTTGGCTTGAGGGTTGAATGGGTACGTTTTGACTGAGAGTGTGTATAAACGGGAAAGAAGAAACAAAATGAAAAAGCAAAAGAAAGGAGGAGAAAATGCAAAAAGTAGTAGTTTAAAAAGAAGCTTTGACAGTAGAAAAGAAAAACAGGAAGGAAAAGGGTGGAGTGGCGGGAAGAGAGAAAGAAAGAGAGAAAAGCGCAAAAAGATGGCACTAAGGAATAGACTGCTGTGTGTGTTGCGTGCGTGCGTGCGTGCGTGCGTGCGTAGACGTGTGTGTGTGTGTGTGTGTGTGCAAAGTGAAAGTTACTATGTGCGAGCGTGAGTGCGAGTGTGAGTGAGGGTGGGCTCTTTGGGCTTTGTAATTGGATGCAGGGGGAAGCGTCGCAAGACAAAGGGGTTTTGTTATTTTCTTGACGAGGCGCGCCCGGCCCGACGGCAGCTTTGACTCGATCCCACCCCCTCACAGAACATACACGCTCTCTGCACACGCGTTTGTGCTAGTCGGAAAGTCCGCCGCTTGTTCCTCTCTCTGTTTACGCCCGTTTACCATTTACCGCTTGCCCATTCAACAGAACATGTCACACGCTTCCATACTTTACGCCTTAAAGCATCCTCTCATGTCAACCGCTTGTCAATGCATGTTTTGTGTATCCTCTATGTGATTACACTAATAGCTAGATCTTTTTTTTTTTTTTCAAATAAAAAATTTTTTTTGCGCCAAGGCACATGATACATTTAAATTTGAGATTGACAAAAAGACGCAGTGTCGATCTATCTTCTTTTGTATTTCTGTTCTATGTACTTGCCTGCCTTCTGCATTCAACTGACTACGTATTTCTTGGGCTGCAAAGATCAAGCTATTCAGCAAGTCAAGTCGGAAAAATTGTATACGATGCGCATTTGACTATAATCGGCGCGATTCTCAAGAAAGGCAACGACTCGTCGGGACAGTAAATGCGGTGGTCAAACCAGGTCACCTGGTCCAGGCATAACGAAAGATTGTGGAGGCAGAGCCTAAAATCTTCTCTTGCCTTTCTTGGTCAATCCGAACATTTGTTTCTAATCGTTTAACGATTAAATACATCACCATATCAGTATTATGACGATGGTCTATCTCAAAAGTATATGTACCATGGTCTTTCATAGGTTCATGCTACAGAAATTCATTGTTGATGACTGTCCGTTTGTCGTATCGAGTAAAAAGAATCAACCACCACATTCAGACATTCGTTGCCGTGGCAATGCAAGTAAAAAAGACATACCGGCCCACATATTCTCGATTTTGGGCCGAAGACAATTTTACTCAAACTTTGCAAAGATCTAGGGGGGGGCATGTGCAAGCTTTTGATAAGATTTCGAGATGAGCGCTTGTAAGGTGCCTGAGCGCTCGACTATCTTTACTGCCGAACCCAAGCAATGTACTACGTATGACGTCTATCGATCTGTCAGTTAAAACTACGTGATATATGCCTTTTTGCTTTCTTGTCATCAGTAAATCTTGTATAAGACTTTCATTGTATATCTTTTACTTCGTCTAACAGTGGTGTAGGTATCAGCTACTTTGAGCACAAAGATCACCTTACGCAAGGAATGACGAGTGAGCAGTCCTTGTGAACATACCATATTTGGACAAGCAAGTAGCTTCGGGCCTTTTTTTCCCTTTTCTTGCATTGGGGGACGCAAAGCTGCGCCAAGTAGCACTTACACTTCTTTCTCTCATTCTTTTCTTTTTTATAAGTTTACATGTCATTTAACGATCTTGAACAAGGCTACGGCGGCTCAGGTGGAGCAGGTGGCCGTGGTCCTCGTCAAGCACGTCCTCCATTTCAAGGTAATTGACCGTCTGCAAGTTTTAGCTCTTGGCCTCATTCATTCTCCCATAGATGATGACGATAACGAATACAAAGCCCTGACCGTCAGAGTATCACAACAAGTCTTCCATATTAATGGCAACATTTCCAGCATTGAACGGCTGGTGAGCTTTCTCGGCACACCCCGCGATACCACCGACATTCGCAACAAGCTGTAAGTTGCATAGCTGCAGCCCACTCATTTCTTTGTATTGCTTTAACACGGTCTTGATAGACACGACGTCACCGAGGCAACACGGGAACTCATCAAGGACTCGACTGCAGATATAAAGTCTCTCGCCCAATACCAATCCACTGATTCCAAGAAAGCCGTACGTTGTATTGCAAAAAAAGCGTATGCAGTTAGCTCACGATCGTCTACGGTTTAGCGCCAGCGAAAATTGGAACAACAGAAACTTTCCAAAGACTTCCAAAAGGTACTGGGCGACTTCCAGCGTGTGCAGCGAGTCAGCGCGAGTAAACAACGCGAATACGTCGACAAGGCCAAGGCAACCAATGTCATGCTCCAAAACCAGGCTTCGTAAGTTTCGGATCAAACGCAAACAAAAAGGAGAACCGGGTGCACTTACACACACAAACATTGGCACAAAAAACAGTGTCGAAGAAGACCAAGAGCATCATCACCAAGCCCAGCTGCAAGAGACCGTGCCCCTCGTAGACGATTCCCAGCGGCGGATGCAGCTGCAGGCGTTGGATAATGAGATTGAATACAACGAGGTCTTGATTACCGAACGCGAAGGAGAAATACGAGGTATAGAGCAGGGCATCACAGAGTTGAATGAAATCTTTCGCGATCTCGGCATGCTCGTCAACGAGCAAGAGAGTGGCATTCGTAAGTCTTTGATTTCTCCACGTCGTCCGCTAATACTAATCGTCTGCTATCGCCGGATCAGAGAGTATATATGGAAACGTTCTCAACATTGCACAAAACACGCGACAAGCTGCCGACGAACTGACCACCGCCAATCGCCATCAGAAGAGTGCGCGCAAAAACATGTGCTGCCTCTTACTGATTGTGACCGTCGTGGGTTGTGTCCTGGCCTTGATCATTGTTGTTGCAAAGTAGTCCAAACCACGTAGGAAACAACACCCCCCCATCCCGCCCCACTCAATTCGAAAGACGGCTCGAGTGTCTCTCGTGCGCACGTCGCTGTTGTTGTATGCATGATGATTTTTTATGTATGCTGCTGTTGTTACATAGGATTATACTATTATATCACGTATCTCTATTTTTTCTTGGGGGTTGGTTCGTCCGAGATAGCAAGCGACTCGGACATGACATCGGACAGAAACTTGCTATTCGCCTCTGCATCTGTCATCTTCATCACGTCTTCGTTGTCACTCTCGTCCTCGAATCCAGTGAGTAATGGGTCGTTTTCATAGGTTGGCAGGAGGTATCTACGGATGCTGTTGTTAGCATTCGTTGCAGAACACGTCTTTCGCCCACTTACTTGGGGTCCTTCCAGTACTCTGCGTCTTTCTTGATAGGTTCTTTAAGGCATCCCTTGGAGACCATGTGGTCTGCCAGCAGGCTCAGGTCGTCCACGGTCGTGCCGCAGGCAAAGCACTTGTTCAAGGAAGATTGATGTCGGATGTAATTGATGAGGATAATGGTTCTGTAAAAATCAAGGTCTTGGTCTTTGCGGATCTGCGTGAGGTCAAATCCGTGTGCTGCACGCATGTGTTCGACGGCTTTCTCGGGTGTGGGGAACATGTTTGGATCAAAGAGACACATGGTAGGCTCGGCATCTTCTTCCTCCCAATCAGCCCAGGACCTAATGCGTAATATTAACAACATGGCTCAGGCACCCCTCCATCCTATGTGCTTACTCGTCGCGTTTCTCTTCGTCGCTTTCATAATTGTCCTTTTCGAAATGCTCCCAGTTCTTGCCAGGCTCAAGGTAGTTGATAACGTAGAAGCGGTCATATTGGCGGTTGCGAGCAGAAATCTTGAAATGCTTCTTCTTGCGCATGTGCTTCCGCAGTACCTGAGCGCTGGTAAAGATCTTTTCGCAGTACAAGCATTGTAATCTACATGCCGTGTTAGAACGCAGACATGCGAGCCTAGATGTAAGCACTTACCGAGTCAGCTTTCCCTCGAGAATATTCAGGAATTCATTGACATCAACAATGTTGTCTGGCAAACCAATGTTGAAGTTGTGCTCGGCAAACATGTGACGAAACAAGGACGATCTAAACAAGAGTGAGTTGTTTCCCGCATTACCAGCCATGAAATCTCTTCTCTCACCTTTTGTCACAAACAATCTTGCAGAATAAGCATTTGCGGGGTTGCATGGCCTCTTTCTCGCGTTCGCGCTGCTGAGTCTCGAGGACTTCGGCTAATTTTTGACGTTGGATGGAGTCTCTGATTTCCTTGTCCAACTCGCACACGCTCGGGTCAATCACATACACTAAATACGTGATTCAGTCAGTAAAACATACAATGCTGTCTGTTCTATGTTACCTTCAGGTTCAGCAGGGTCGGCAACACCGTACTTGTGCTTGGCATCGTCGGAATCGAGTACCTTTCCCCAACGCTGCAAATAGGGATCCAAAGCCATGTACATGTGGTGCAAGTTTTTGAAAGCAATGGCGTGATCTTCGCGCAAATGCTGTACTAAAGCAGTTGTATCCATGATAGGCTCCACGCGTGGGCAATCACGAAATTCACAGACTGTCATAATGTTGGAATGGTACGGAGGAAGGATCTGATCAATCGGATCTGGCGAGTTGTCATCTTCTTCCTCGTCACTCGAGCCACTATGTTCATCCTGGTGATATGGGTTCTCGCCTACAGTTGTGCGCACGTTGGATTCTCGTCGCGCACTCGCCACAGCTTGTTTGTCTTGACGAGGCGCGTTGGTCTTGCTTTTTGGCTTAGCCGGACTGCGCTTCTGTGTAGCGTTGTTGGCTTCTTGAGGAGACATCGTCTTGCCATTAACCACTGTGTGCCACTCGCCGCTATCTTCCATGTTTGTATGAGGAAAGAGGGATATGAAAAGTCGTAACAAAGGTAAAAGAGACAGCTGAGGAAGTTGTCACAGCGAAAAGTTAAAACCAAAAAGAAAAAAAAAAATTCACAACGCCGCTCTTTGTCACACAAGCAGCATGATGCCACTCGATATTTCCAGAAAAAGCCAAGAAAGAACTTCCGCCTCAGACGCGTCTGCATATCTCTTCCAAACCACTAGCTGACTTTTGATGCGCTGCTCCTTGTGTTCGTATCAGCTGTGCCTGTTGTATGGACGGACATGCTCCCCACTGTCATGAAATAACGATGTGTCGACCCTGTTTTGCAATTTATGATCCAGCTTTATATAATGTAGTGCATTGGATACAACGAGTACGCCGATTTACGCGAATTGTAGGCTTTCAAAACCACGCATCATTGAATTTGTGATATGAAAATCGAAATTGGGTGTACCCGAGCTGAAATTGAGCGTACTCATAATTGTAATTACTACCATTCGATGGATCATGTCTGCGTGATATAATGTATCGCATTGAATTAGACGAGTACGCCGAAAACGGCGAGCGTTGTATATACTTTTGCAAAGTCGGATTTTATTACAGCATACGTAGAAATATCATCTTTTAGAGCATAATTGTGATGGGTTGAGGGTGGGGAAGTCTTAACAGATGCGATAGGATGCAATTAATTGTATGAGAGTCGAGACGATAAATAAAATAACATCTTTCATGTCAAACGGGTAAGCCAGAGAGGGTACTGAGCTTCTAAACTCAATGTCAGAAACAGAGAGCCTTTTCATCCCCTTGCTTGGCACACATGAGACTCTCTTCTTTTAGATAAGAAATCACAGTTCCCCAGTTATTTAACGGCCTTGTACAAGTTTCCTGCATTTTATTGCGCGCTTAGTTTGGCTACTTTTTGATAATGGGCGCGACAGTGAGGTGAAAGAAAATATATATTTTATGCATATCAATACCATCGATTTCACTGTTTGAGTATAGCATTGCTCGATGATTCTACGACACGATAATGGTGTAGAGACATGCAAGAATATGTATGAGCCTTAAAAACCGCAGCAGTCTCTTTTACCATTATTGTGGGTATAGCCACACTTTTTCCACTTTAAAATGGGACGTAAGCGAAGGGCAACCGAACTGCGCTACCTTTTTTCCAGCTCACTTGCTTACTAGCGCACTCGTTTTATCTTCTCTTCTTATCGTCTTCTCCCCCAGTCTTATCTATATATGCAAGGACCGTTGTTGGCTCTCGTTTTCATTTCTATATGACCGGTCGTGCGGTACGGGGGTGGTGGGAGGCGGAAGTAATTCATTCAAACGAATGTAAAGTACTAATACTTCAATAAGTAGTGTATGCGAGTGGTGCCAGTTTGCGGGTACATGAATAAAAGCTAGCAAATCATCGCAAATGATAGTTACGTGGTGTGATGGTGTTGAGTAAGTTACTTTTTTCTCTCCCCCTCTCCTTCCATTACCTCACCGGTTTTCTTCTTTTCTTTAGTAATATGCTCTTCCAGTTATTTATACTTATAACGTAAGCATGATTCCACTTTAGTCCCTGGTTGAGCTTGTGCATCATGCGCTATACCTTCTGTCCAAGCTTTATTAAGGATCTGTGCATAATGAAGACGTGAAACGCTTCAAGTGATACGGTAATAAGCCAGACCCTGTTGTCTAAATTGCTTCGACCATAGTATTCTTACAACATGTATTCCCATATATAAATGTCAAGAAGATGCTATCTTCATCTTCTGTACCAACAGTATTCCTGTGAATCAATTGAATGGAGGAGCTTCTTGACATTAAAGCCCATTTTACCTATCCCGTACTTTTCGTACGCGCACGCTCGCCTATATACATAAACATGCCTCATTCCGGCAATATGCACAGAGGTGCGTAATTTATTAATCTGGTGGTAATACCCGCGTCACTAGTTTAGTGAACCTATATATAATGAAAGAGTCAGTGTACTATGCTTTGTAGAGTATTTCAATGCATGGGGTAACAAATACTGTGGTTGGTGTATATGTGCAAGCACGCACAGGTGACAAGCCGTCCTCGTCGAACTCTTAAATTGCCAGCGGATTTGCGCCAATGAAAAGTGGCAGGCGGCACCTCCCTTATATTTTTCCTTTTACAGAGTGCCACTATCAGCCACCGTTATGGACAAACGTGGGTTGCCCGAGATCTCGACCATTTCAAAGTAGAACTGACTTTATCCTTCAGGTGAAAACATTTACAAGACAATCGACTCTTCCACCCGCCCCGCCAGCGCAGACGTACGTCGATCTTCAATCTCTATATATTAAAAATACGAGATCTCATTCATGAGTGTCATGTTAGGCTTATGTTAAAGAGCTCGTGTCCGAGACGACAGGTGGCCAGATCGGCAGCAGAGGCTTGAGTGAAATGAGGCAAGTTCACTTGGATAGTCAAGTTGACTTTAAAGCCGAGCGCAAGGAACGCAAGAAGCAACGTACCAAGCGATCCAGCCGGTTAAACGCGAAACAACAACGCGAGTTACGTCTTTACGAAATTGAAAAAGAGGCGCAACAATATGCCTTGTTTGAACAGCTTCATACGCTTTGGGAAGGATACATGACTGAGCTGTACAATATGGGTCCCAATCCTTCCCTGTTTGCACAGAAACTGCTCAAAGCTGACTTTCATGGTGCTATCTTGAAAGGTAAAAAGTATGTCGTCATGTCGATAATTGCATACTTATATGCAATATACCAGTCGTACAAAGCTCCAATCCAAGCTACGTAGGTCTGACAGGGATAGTGATCAAAGAAACGCTCTACACCTTTGTGCTGATCACGCGAGAAAACCGAATACTACGTAAGTGGAATTAGGGGTTGTAATACAGAACATACTCTAGACAAAAGACGCGTCTTGTTGAACAGGGATACCAAAGCAACATGCCCATTTTGAAATGGCTGTCGAAGCCTGTCGTGGTAAATTCACGCTCTATGGACCTCAACTCGTGGCACGACCCTTTGCTCGAGCCAACAAGAAATTCAAGCCCCAGCCTTCGACCGAGCTCTAAAAAAGGGCTTTTGTAAATACCCCCCTTGTCTCCTACTATAATAATCCGAATGAAAAACAGAGTTTATCATATTAGAGGGATATGGAACGAAACGAGGACGAGAGAGGCATGTAAGAGGGCAAGACGCGTAATGTCACACAGACTATGTGGGTTGGGCTGGGCGTCATGAATGCGACCGATTCAAGATCCGGCAAGGACCGCGTGGCCACAGCCCAATTGAAGCACAGCGGACCGAGGGAGACGTGGTTACCTTTCCCAACCTCTTGAAAAGGGAAATGAAAAAAAAAATACAATGGTGCCTTACATCCAACCTTATCAACAGACATGACTATCGCATGAAACGAGTCGTCATGGCAATAGATGCTTCCATGAGACGGGTGGGATCATCTTTAATGGGAACAGGAAGAAGGTACCCGAACCAATAATTTGAAGATCTCCTCGCACTTTTTGTTGAACCTCATTAACGAAAAGTCTGTACTACCCTTGGCCTTGCTCCTACTTCTGTCCAATGATTCTTCCACTTGTTCCTTTTCCTTTTTCCTTTCCACCTCTCTTTTCCTTTTCCTTTTGCTCATGACCTTTTGATCGCGTTTCTTTTGTCGGCTCCTTTCCCTTTTCTCTCTTCATTTTTTAACCCAGCCAACACAGACCAATGCTGAACAAGAAACGGCAGACGGCAGGTGAGCAGAGGAGAAAAAGAGACACAAAGAAAAGAAATGCTCATGACGGGTGGTACATGTTACAGTGTCATGCCAGGACATGGGCAATGCTTACCCAACCTGTTCGCCTCAGTCAACTGACACATGGGTGAACGGTACTCAGCATGCATTTGTATGGAACTATAAGTATGTATCTAAACAACAAAACAATGGTGGTTTCCTCTTTGTTTGAATTTTTTACTGATCCAAAAATAAGTTACCCTTTTTATGTGACCTCGGTAAGGCAAAAAATCTATTTTAGGTGAACCCTTCATTGACAGCTATGAACCGCCATTTTCGGTCAAACCATCTATGCAGAATCAACTCGACTTGCATCTTTACTACAAGCACAACTACGCTTATGAGAAGCTCAAAGACTGGAATAACCTGACCACCCGTGATGGTCAATTGACGGTTACTGTCGACGATACCTGGTTTCCAACTCAACTCGAAGGCACCGGCAACAAATCCTGGACCATGTTTGGTTACTATCTTCCGGCCGGGACTAATGCCTCTGCCGAATTGACCAACGTCTACAGCCAATTCCCACGTCCGTTCAACTTTACTGTTATTCGTATGTATATAGTTTTAATTGTTCATGCAATCCCTCGTTTGGCTCATAATTTCCATTAGAGGAAGGCAACGGCGACACAAGCGGAGGCGACGGAAGTTCATCCTCCTCAACAGACTCCAATGGCACGAACAACAGTAATCTAAATGGGAGCTCCAACGGCTCTGGATTACCAGGATGGAGCATCGCAGTTATCGTAATTGCTTGCGTCTTATTCGTGACTCTGCTTGGTGTCTTGGGGTGGCTATTCTTTTACTTGAGACGACGTAAACGCAGTAAACTCACGCCCAACATGACCGAGACCGCGGTTCGCTCAGCGACTGCAGGCGGAGCGGCCGGCGCGGCAGGTGCACTCGCGGCTGGACACAAGGATAATGCCTCAATTCATTCGAGTACACCCATCGTTGCACGTACAAGCCCGCGCCACTCGGGTACGGCTTCCACAGCTTCTTCCTCACGCCCTACCACATCCTACTACAATACGGATACCATCCGTTCCACCAGCACTGCAAACGGCGCAACGACAAACTCACCCTTTGCTGCCTTGGGAGACTGGAGTACGTTGCCTGAAGATGAGGAGCAGGACGAGTGGCGCCGAAGGCGATTAGGCGAGGCACTGTTACAGCGCGAACTGGCCGAAGAAGGCGCGAATGTCAAACAGGCTGAACATCGGCCGATGACGGTGCAGACTGCGGCTGCGCCAGAGCTCGAAAGCAGGGCTGTCGTGCTCGAACGTAATGAAGACGATAGACCGTCCGACCCATGAAACACACACAATGTACTCTATATGCAGCAACCCTCACCATTAACCCCCACCACCTCCACCACTCTCATTTGTATACAGTATCCCTTCAAAACTCCCCTTAGCCCTTAACACCCCCCCCTTGTCTTCATAATCTTGATACAAGACCTTCCAATTGCATGGTATCCATTCTCGATCATTTTCATTTATTATATATATAATAGGACATCCTGACGATTTATTACATTATGGCTGGACATTGTGTTTCATGACGGCGGCCGTGTTGCGCCCTGTGCATCAGTAACATGGCATTTATGTTTGTATTGTCAGTAATGAACTTCGTAATAGTAGTTGAATGCAGTAGAAACTTTCCATCAAACATAGAAATGAAGATGAAGAAATAGTTACATACACCAGAGGAATAAGACTGGACAATATCGAGTCAGGCAGTTCAAACATGAAGAAATCGAAAAGCATCTATTAATTTCGGGGAGCGCGGCTCAATGAGATCATTCTAATAGAGAAAGAATTCCATCGCGCTGCGAGACAAATCAAACGCTTTTGCAGAGCTGCATAAACAAGGGTCGTTGGACAGTGCGGTGATTCGGGCTCGTTTACGTAACAAAGCAAGGTTCAAAATTACCAGTCCAGCGGAATAATGTTGCATACTCAATATAATGAAATGCTGAACAGCAAATCAAAAGCCTTAAAGAGTTGAATGGACAAGGGTCTACGGGTATAGCGGGGCCCGCTCATATAATGAATACAGGTCCAGCGGCTAAACATAGTGGGAATTGAATTGCAGAACTGTAGGAGGGTGGGGAAGGAAGTTTCACTCTGGCATCTAACAGGAAGCACCTTATGCATAAATGTGTGTCGTTTGTTAAGTATATTTGATATCGATTGTATAGTTTTGCTTGCCACTATAGCTCCAACAAGACCCTAAGGGCATCTATACGACACATACTGTATGTAAATAATGGAATCAAAGGACAATAAAATGGGTAGAGGTTTTTTTAATGTACGGATCGCAGTTCCAATGTGAAACGCACAGAACTTCATGCGCACAAGAAAGGAAGTGTGAAATCCCACCCTTTTCTATCAAGCTTTTCTCTGAATCAATGGATTCCGCTCCGTCCATCAGTACTTCAACGAGCCAGGGCCAGCCCGCTCCTCCACTGCTCGCCTCTTCCATCACAAACGAATCGTCAGACACTGACTTCACTGATCTGACTTCCATCAAAACGCCTGGTTCCAGCATTCTTTTACAAACCGACCCCCAGCCTGACTCTCGTAGTACTCCACGACGTGAGCAGCAGGACATCCTCTCCCAATACAAACACGCCTCTCTTGAACCGCCAGACGTAACTGAAGAAATGGAGAAGTGGTTTTCTCAAGCAGACAGGTATGTTCCATTGGAAGCAGCTGTTATGTTTTGACTGAACACTGTCGATCCTGTTATGTTCAGATACGGGTTCCTCGATCACGAGGAAGAACTCATGCCAGAGTAAGGGCAAGGAACTTGTGTGGTTGCATAGCATCTGACCTGGCTATCTCCTGTAGGGCAAGCATAAAAGAATCAGAGCGGTCTGTCAAGTGGGCGCGCATGGCCAAACAAAGACTCCTTCATGGCGACTCCGTCCACATCTTCCCATACTCACGTAAAGTATGTCCTAGTTCACATCACAAACCACAAAGAAGAAAGTGAAGAACAAGCTTACTGATCAAAGAGTACAGTTCTACAAACGCGTCTATAAAGGTATTCCCGACTGCTGGCGGCGCGATGCATGGTACTTTATGTGCACAGACGGCCTGCGTGCAGCAGAACAGGACAATACCCTGCGACAGCAATACATAAAACTACTTTTGCAGTCCAATCCGCATGAACGCCAAATTGACCTCGACATTCCCCGGACCATGAATGGTCATATCATGTTTCGCCAGCGTTTTGGCACCGGCCAGCGCGCCCTATTTAGTGTTTTACGTGCGTTTGCCTCCCTCGATCAAGAAGTGGGGTATTGCCAAGGCATGACCAACATTGTTGCCATGCTTCTGCTCTATTGCGAGGAAGAGGTATGGAAAAATGGCAAGCTATTGAATTGTTCTGATTGAAACCGGTATAGAAAGCATTCGAGATCCTCGTACACATGTTTCGAAGGGATGGTCTACACTATCTCTACATACCAGGCTTCCCTGCCTTGATGGAAAGCTTTTATATACAAGAACGCCTGATCCAAAAATATCTGCCTAGACTTTACCATCACTTGGTATGTACAAGCAAAATACTTGCTCACAATTATCACTCACACGAAAAGCTCTAGCATAATACTGGCCTCTCCAGCGACGCGTATGCCACTCGATGGTACATCACGCTGTTCACAGGAGGCGTTGTGCCATACCACACTTTATTGCGGATATGGGATATTTATTTCTTGCTTGGCTACGACATCTTCTATTTTGTTGCTTTGGCCCTTCTTCAATCACATCAAGGTAACGAGATATTAAGGAGTCATACCGCCCAGTTTCTCACACTAGACAGACAAACTTTTGGCGGGTGACCTCGATGTATGTATGCAAATCCTCGGCTCTGTTATGCGCGTACCCGACGACGATCAATTCATCAAGCTTGTCAAGAAACTTTATGACCGCAATCGACTCCGGAGGACACTCTCTCACTATAAAGCCGAATATAAGTCACAAAAACTTTTGCCCCCTCTTCCCTGACTAATATGTATCATATTAAAGAAAAAAAAAAAAAAGGATTATACTATTACAACATGGCTGCAGAAAG
>VAFG01000360.1:165277-180045 GCA_013461545.1 Syncephalastrum contaminatum | reverse complement strand
GGGGGGGGGGAACAGGGATGGGGGGTAGGGTTGTACTAAAACAGACGACGATGGACGACGACGACGACGCACGAACCCTATGAAATAAACCCCTACGCGCACACGCGTTTACGTTTTGCGCGGGCGCGCGCACACACACGCCCATACATATACACACAAAGAAAAAGTATTTTGCTCCATATATAAATGGTCCACTTTTTGCGTTTTACATTTTTCTTTACTTCCATCTTTAATATACATCCAAGCAACTTTATACACTTTTCTCTTATACACCCACCCCACTCTATATAACTCTTCCTACTTTGATAAACATGGAGATTTCTGAACTTGTCCACCAAGAACAATTCACCTTCGACGAACAGCGCCCATTCCAGTGCACATTCAGCAGCTGCCAAAAGTCGTTTGGTCGCCGCTCGGACCTGGTGCGGCACGCGCGGATCCACACCAACGACCGACCTTTCAAGTGCGCCGAGCCCGGCTGCAACCGCAGCTTCATCCAGCGGTCGGCTTTGACGGTTCACCTTCGGACCCACACGGGCGAGAAACCGCATGCATGCGAATATCCGTATTGCAACAAGACCTTTGGTGACAGCTCCTCGCTGGCCCGGCATCGGTATGTAGAATCATGCATCATCTCAATTCAAGTCTAACCTGAAAATAACAGTCGTACCCATACTGGAAAGCGTCCCTACAAGTGCCCCGCGGAAGCGTGCGGCAAAAGCTTCGTGCGCAAGACGATGCTGATCAAGCATATGAAACAAGACCATCCCGGCGACGGCAACCGCCCCGTCGTCCAGTGGCGCCCCTTCCATGAAGAGCGCCGGTCGATGGATGCCTCCTCCGTCTCACCCATCTCAACCCACAGCAGCCTGGACAGCTCGCCCATGTCGTACACCCGCACGCCGTCCATCTCTACGCGCAGCAGCAGCCCGTCCTTGAGCGATGATCCTTGCCTTCTCCGGCCCCTACCCGTCGCTGCCCAGCAATCTTGGTGGCATCACCCTCATTACCAACACCATGCTCCTCCTGTTCAGAACCTGCCTGGACTGACCCATTACCTCAAGGAACAGCAAGAGCTCTGCCCGCCCGAAATTCGACGCGATAGCGGTGTCGCATTCCTACCTGACACTCCCGCACCCTCCGCCCAGCGCTACTGCTTCTAAATCACTTTACTACTCGCCAACGTATATATACACACGTCTACACTCGCACATCCTTACACTACTACTATTACTACCACTACTCTCTATTACTCGCTCTCTGGCTCTTTCGTAAGGCCCTACTACGACCTCTATGCATCCTACTTTATTCCCCGCCCTCCCTTCCTCTCTCATTCTTTCTTCCTTGACATGGCACATCCATACATACAGCACAACATACATACCAAAATGACGGCGTACTACATCTTCTTTCTATACATACCCTCATACATATTTAAACACCTACATATACACAGCACCCCACCCCCAGCAATTCCATTCATATATTGTACAGACGTTTTTTTCCCTTTCTTTTCTTTCGTTTTTCCCTTCATTATTGCCAAAAATGCAGCATGCGGTCCAATAAAGCTTCGAGTACATACATATATTCTACATATACCCTATAGCAGCCTGCCAATGTGAAGCATCCATTGCAGTTCTGCCGAATGCAGTCGAATCATGCAGCCAATCAAGTGGAGAGAAGCACATAATACACACTGACAGGTGCACACACATAAACATACAAGTATCTATACATTTGAAATGTATCACACACGCATGCAAACAAAAACATCCAGCCATGTACGTTCTCCTTGAACCCCCTTGCATCCACAAAATACGCGCGCGCAACGTGACTGACCCACGAAAACGGTCTCAGAAGGATGCACACCAGATTGGGTCAGGGGCTGAGATGAGAGAGAGTGCGCGCTCGTTCTTTTGTGTAAAAAAGTAAGTGAGCGAAAGATACAAATAAAAAGGGGAGGAGCGAGGGGCTTTGATGAGTTCATGCAGGGACCGATCAAACCAAAGAAAGGACACAGCTCATTGAACCATTTTGGAGGGGAGTGACGTTTGTACTTTGATAATGGGACATCACTGGTCATTCTTATTCCACAGGGCATAATGACAAGAACATGCTACAATGATACGCTTCTTTGAAGCGCAAGTCCATATAACGTCTCGGGCCGCCACATCCATTAATTTGTTTTTCTCTCTTATTGGTTTTCTCATGGTATCCCGGGCTGCCGCAGCATACAGCTTCGTATGGCTCAACCCAGTCTCGCTTGCGCTAGCGACAGTGATGTGGCATGTGTATCAACTCCAGTCTGCCTTTCAAACGGCGTGCGCCTTTCTGCCGCTCGTCTCCAACGCCAATCAGGTCATTGCGGCTAATGCCGGGCGCCAGCTCCTCACAGCGGTGGGTGCACTCGAAGGGATTGTGCTATGGATAGTGGGTGCATACAAATCGACATACCGGTGTCTGCTCGGCTTGGCGATCAACGGCGTGGTCGACGCGGTCACGGGGGCCGTCCAGGGGGTCGAGCAAGCAACCCATGTCATTGAGCAAGTTTTTACGAGCCAGCATGTTGACGATACAAGTATGTCTACCACGATGCAGCAAGTTCAGGAACGCGTGCACAACTGGACCTCGCCCGAAACTGTGGATGCCCTCGATGCTGTTCTCCGCCAGCCTTTTGACGCACTCTCCCAGCAAATTGACACGACCTTCAATGCATGGCAGCCCGTGCCCATGGAAGGGTGCACCGGTCACATTCTTCAGCCTATCCTCGCCATCCTCGGCTGCCTGCTGGTTCTTTCTGTGGCCGGCAACACATACCTCGTCTGTCGATCCCTCTGTCACAAGCCACAGCCGCGTTGGTACGACCCAATGACTCACCCTCTCGCACTCTACTGTCTTATTGTAGGCTTGGTCGGTGCACTGACTCAGCTCGCACTGGCACTCCTGCTTCCTTCGATGGATGATATCAATGCGTGGATCGCGGGGACCGAAACGGACCTCAACACGCAGGCGCTGGGGATCGTACGCGACACGGCGACAGCAGCCAATCAAACAGTTGCAGCGGTGGTCGACCACATTACAAGGTTTCTCAAGGCAGCACTGGGTGGTACGATTCTCGAGAAACCGGCAACCGATGTCCTGAGCTGCCTGATCTTGCTCAAATTGGAAAAATTGGAACAAGGTCTGACCTGGATGGTGAGTAAAACAGGTCACTCAAGCACTCACGTGTCAATAATACGACGGAAAAAAGAAAGTAACCCGTATTTCAACCATAGGCAGACCACAGCTATCTCAACCTGACCCGTATCAACTATCAAGTCCATCAGGATACAAGTCATGCTCTGTATGGAGGTATCTGGCTTGGTTGTGTGCTCGTTGCCTTCGGCCTTTGGGTTGTGCCGACGAACAAAGAACAACAACAGGAAACGCGGACCTTGAAAAGTGGACGATGATACGTGGACCCTTCTCTGGTTCTTTTCCTTCCCTTCATCGCGTGGCCAACCAAACCCATTAGCCCCAATGTTCATCATCAACTGGTTCTACGACGTCCTGTCCTCTTTGGGTAAAATAAACACTCTAGGCTATTTGAACCTTTATTAATCCCGTCACAGGCTTGCTTAATAAAAATGCAAAGATCCTGTTCTTGGGTCTCGACAATGCTGGCAAGACAACCCTCCTTCACATGCTGAAGAACGACCGTCTCGCCACTCTTCAACCTACCCTCCATCCCAGTATGTGGACCAATTGGCCTTAGTTTAATGTTACTCATTCAACCCGTCCTTTCTCTTTCTCTCTTTTCTTCTACATTTTTGTTTTAGCCTCCGAGGAACTTGCTATCGGCAACGTCAAGTTCACGACCTACGATCTGGGTGGCCACATGCAGGCGCGTCGATTGTGGCGTGATTACTTCCCCGAGGTTTCGGGTATTGTCTTCTTGGTTGACTCGGCCGACCACGAGCGTTTCCCTGAGGCAAAGGCTGAGTTGGATGTACGTAATAAGTTTCTTACTATTCATGGACAGAGTGGAAGAGTATCATTTTGGCTGACCTTTTTATTCCACTTCGTTTAGGCTCTGCTGGCCATCGAGCAGCTTTCCAACGTTCCCTTCTTGGTCCTCGGTAACAAGATTGATGCACCAGGTGCAGTCAGCGAGGATCAGCTGCGACAGCAGCTCGGTATGTTCCAGACAACCGGCAAGGTAAAGCTATAAAATGGATTGGAGGAGAGGAGATTAGTGTAGCCCGACTTTGTGAGCTCATCACATCTGTGGATATTTCTTGTAGGGCAAGGTCCCGCTCAAAGATATTCGACCTATCGAGATCTTCATGTGCTCTGTTGTCATGAGACAAGGCTATGGCGACGGTTTCCGCTGGTTATCGCAATACGTCTAAGCTACTTGTTTTCTACTCCAAACCTCCTTTTTCTCTTTCTCAGCAAACCTAAAACAAAGAAAAAGACAAAGAAAAAAATGGATAACCAACCCAATCACACATTAAAGCGCGCATACCTTCTTTCTTTTTCTCTCTCTTCTTCTACGTATCTATATGATCCATTTTTAAAAAGACAAAGAAAAGGAAAAGTATAGGAGCAGAAGTAAAATGAGGACAGTCATTATTATTTTGAATTTCGACTCTACTATGTAGAGCTTCATATACTCCCCCACCCCCTTTTGAGCTGTCAAAGTAAAAAAAAGAAAAAAAATATTCGGGCTACAATATCTCGGCAAGCGAAAGCGGCTATGTTGGGATGACCTCTCGCTCTGGATGGGTCTTTAGCTTCCGTAGGAGGTCATCTTGATAAAAAGCAAACCTCCACACACTCGTATGTCAGGGAACACGCATGTGAGGGAGGTCATGTCCTAGTTCTTTTTCCTTCTCTTGCACCGCTACCTTCTTCCTCGACCCGCTCTATTACAGAAGTACAATCAGCCCTCATCGTATTTTCTCACAGCTTGGACACTTACCCTTGGTTAGCGTAGGCATGACCGGCACCGCCGCCCATGTGGAGCACGCGCCGACCGCCACGGAAACCGCCTCGCTGGCGCGCGCGCTCTTCAATCGCAGCCTGACGCGCTGCTGCCTCCTCACGTTCCTCATAGTTAAGAACGAGCTTCTTGAGCTGCTGCTGCTCCTCGCGCTCGGCCTCCTGCTTGGACCGCGTGCTGATCGCCAAAACGCTGTCAGCCGGCACCTGCATCGTCCGCGTCTGTTGTCGGTTGCCCTTCTTGGTCAGCAATGTGAAAGCCATGCGTGGCTCGTCGACCGCACCCTCTTGCTGTTTCTCCTGCGCGGCGGCTGTGCGACGGTCCTGTGTGCCACGCAGATTCATCGGGATCGGCACATCGAGGACGGTCGTCTTCTTTTCAAACTTGCGCGACTCCATGCTTTCGGCCATCATGCGGCTAAACTCACGCTCAAAGTCTTCCTCCTCCTCTTTGGATATTTGCTCATCGCGGTTCTTGAGTACAACCACATCATCTTCCGCGCCGTCACCTGCATTGGCTTCCTCGTCTCCCGTCTCCACTTCCTCTTCATCTTGTAGCTCGAGCGGTTCATCGTCCTCGCCCTCGTCACTCTCGGACTCGGACTCGCTCTCAAATCCGTCCTCTTGGACCTTGCCATCCGTGCCTTGGACCGACTTGAGCTGCTCGAGAAGCATGCGGTCCACTGCTTCGTTCGCTTCTTCATAGGAGCTAAAGAATACCAACTGTGGCCGCAAAATCTCGAATGTGTCGCTGATCATAAAATCAACATCCATCGGTGGTTTTTGCTTTGTCAGGATGTACATCTGGAAATGGAATATAAAGGTAAGTAATGAGACATTAAGTAAGAGTAGTCGTCCATGTATGTACCTGGAAGAAAGTCAAGAAGTTATCCAGTTTCCGTTTGGAGCTACCGCGATCAAAGCACATGCCGCACGTATCCAGGAGTGTGCAGCACAAACGAATACGGAAAAAGTCGTTGGGTGCGTCGATCGCACAGAACCGTTCACGGGCGGGTCGTCCAAATTCTATAGAGGGTTAGAGAAATGTAATGTCTCTCACTAACTACTTACCATGGCCAAAGGTAACAATGGTATACAGTGTATCAAAGATCAGCGGCGAGTCGATCAATCGGTAATTGTAAAGCTCGCCGAGGTATTTCGAGACCGCGATACGCCGCTGGTTGTGCTTGAAGATATTCTGCTCGAGACCGACTCGGATTTCCTCGACCACGCTGTCGACGAGCTGAACACCAAAGTCCGAGTGATATCGATGAAGACCGCTCGCCAGAATAGCAATCAGATGAATATTGCTGAACTTGATTTTCCAGATTTTCAGGAAGAGCTTGACCATCCAATTGAGCAAGTCTTTATCCTCCCAATGGAGCTTGCGCAGCTGCTTTAAGATCTTGTCGAGCGACTTTTTGTTAAGGTCACCATAGATCAGCTTGCGCACATAGAGCTCCATGGGCGAGCGGGTTTTTTCCACAATGGCGGATCGATCCGGTGGGTTGGCTTGGTAATATGCGTTCTCGACCATCAGCATTTGGCGGTTATCCAAGTGCTGCACGTTCTTTTTGCGCATCACCACTTCGAGCTAGAACAGATTATTAATGTTTATCCAACCTTGTAATAATATGTATTCTTACCATGTTGCCCATACGGACGGCTGTTTGGGGCGACTTGAGGAGGAAGCGACCGCAGGTTTCGAGGAGATTGCACACAATGTCAATGTTTTGGTTCGTAAAGTCGTCGAGCGCTATCTTGAACATGTAAAAGATGGTATGGGCGGGAGTGACCTTGAATTTGGTCAGCTCGGACACGAAGCGAATATTCTTGACGCGCGTCTCCAACAAATCCTGGGTTTTCTTTCGCTGCAGGCCCTTAAATTCGTGTTGGAGCGTGCTCAACACGGCTTCTGAAATATCAGGGAAATACTGACTCAGAATCGCAATTAGACGCGAGTAGTAGGGCAAGAGATCGACGCGCTGCCGCGGCACGTTCAGCAGCGCCTTGACGAGTCGCTTGCGCGTTGGTTTGGAGTTAATGTAGCAAAAGTCGACGGCCACGCTATCGATCGTGTCGCGGTTGCCCATTGTGGGCAGACGCGCCAAGAGCGCGTCGAGCTGAGCAATCTGGGTTGGCTTGGCATTCGCATCATCCTTATCCCCACTACCATCATGCGTAAGTTACTGTGACCTTGCTAATACCATTCTGCTTACTCCAACGCTTTGTCAACGACGTCGTCCGCGGTGGCGGCCTCATCCTCAATGGGAAGCTCCTCATCTTTGAAAGATGCCGTCTCGTCCTGTTCTTCTTCTTCTTCTTCCTTGCCTTTTTCCTCCTTTCCCTCCTTGTCCTCTTTTTCTTCCTTGTCTTCCTTTTCGTCTTTTTCATCCTTGCCTTCCGTCGCAGTTTCGCTTTCCTCGGACTTTTTGGATGGATTATTCTCTAGAAAGACACCGGGCACGAGAACGCGCAGATCAGGCAGGTCCTCGTAGAATTTGCGAGCGTCCTCATCCTCCCAGATGCTGTTGCCATTGCTTTCTTTAGCTTCTGCAAAGGTGTTGGAGGCGACGGCATTGACGATCGAAACACGTGTGACGCCTTCTTCCTCTGGAAGTTCCGGCATCTCCATGTCAAGTGCATCTGTCAATCTGGAGGGATGTATGAGCCTCCGGTTGGGAATGCGTTTCTTCTCACTTACGTCTGGGTATTGTTCAACAGCTTTTCGTACATCTTGGTGACTTTTTCATAGTTTGCCTTGGTCTCCTCGGACAGCTCACCACGGGCAAAAAGGGTTTCCCGGTTGCGGTGATCGAGTTTCTTCATGTTGGTATGGAACTTGACAAGATGCTTCTGAACGCCGGTAGCATAGTCGACGACCAAGGTCTTGAGCATTGCTTGGATCTCGGGCTTCACAGGCGAGTCGGCGTCGTTATTAGCGACAGTTTCGGATGTCGTAACCGCCTTGGAAGCATCGACTTCCTCGTCATTCTGTGCGGCGGTGGCTGCACGCTGCTTGCGCGGCACGATACCCAGGACGGACTGGCTGTAATTTTTGAGGAACGAGACTGCGATGGGCAAGTTGACGTGGTGGGGCGTATCGTGTGTGAGTAGGTCGCGCAGCACGGCATAGACAAAGACGCCTGTACTCTTGGGTGTGTCGTCCTTTTTACGGCTCGTCTTGGTGGAGGCAGAGCCGACAAAACCGGCGACGCCATCATGAGAGGACTCGACGCCTTCCAGGTTACCCGAGGCCAGCGTCGGAATCCCATCCTCCACGTTGCGCAAGACGCAGGCCAGCCAGAGTTCGACCGCGATGCGCATGTAAGTTCGCTGGCGAGAGACACGCGTGGTCTCTTCCTTTTCGCGCTGCTCATCGGTCAGGGACGCCAGCTGTTGTTTGGTTGACGGCTGCAACGCTTTTTGCAGCTGAAAAGTAAAAAGCGGCGTGAATGTATCGGGGAAGCGCTGATGGAGGGCCGAGATAACCTATACAAAATAGACAGACTTGAGTATTCACTATGTATATGATATTTGTGTATGTGCGTACCTCAACAGCAGCAGCAATGTCGTTACCCGTCTTGCACTTTAAGAGACCTTCGATAACGCTCCCAACTACTTCAGAGATGTACTTTTCCAGCGTGAGCTTGCGAATGTCATTGAGAAGTTGCGGTGCGGAATCAGCGGCCAAGGAAGTCTTGCATTTCTTTATAAAAGTCGTGTTCTTTTTGATGTTGCTGTCCAGATTCTTAAACTTGGATGGATCTAACTCATTTGTTGTTCAGTCTCATGAATAGGGCTAATGCAAACAAGACGCACCGGCTTTGCCTCTTTGCCAGGCTTCCCGATTAGCGTTACGCAGCTCGGGTTTGCTTGCCATGATCGTTGTTCGTTTGGAAAAGCAGCAGCCCAAATGTGTCGTTCACCCCGACCCCCACCAAATTCGGGGCCCTACTACAAATTGCGCATTTGAAGTGGTTCAAGAGACACGTCAAAACTCATTTGCGTCTGCCACGCGATCCAGTACTCTTCCAGCTGCACGTCTCTTCTACACCCATACGAGGATCCTCACCAGACATCCGCCGCCTTCACCCGTACGATGGCTAGGTATAATTATACTATAACGTCACGCTCTGAATACCTTTTTGACCATAATCTCGATCTTCTTGGCCTTATATCCCTCGACCCGACACGTGCCACCTGATCACGCTATCATTGATCTCACCGAAACAGAGATAGCTTTCATGTAAGGTCAATATAAACTCTGTCTGAGACGAAAATGTCAATGTATCGCAAAAACTTCAAAGCCAAGGAACAGGACGACAATCTGAGTATCCATGGTTCCAATATCCCCGGCGACTCTTAGGGTACACCGAAGCCCAGTGCACAGATGCCAATAATCGCCACCAGATGTACCCAGTGACTACTCGATATGAACATATTGGGCGTAATAACACTGTTGACGGTACTTTAGTTTGATAATGATTCGATATATCAGGGTGAATGATTTTTGCGAAAACCCCAGCCGGAATGACATATACCATCAGGATTTCGAGGGCTACATATCGCAAGCATCCCATCCAAATGAATCTCATACAGATGCATACACCGCAGACAAATGCATTAAAAGCATTTACGCGTTCATCAGTTGATATAGAAGTACTAGAGAAGGGACTAGATGATCTCGAAACCTAGAATTATATATATCTCAAATGCCTAGCTTCCCTTGGCAAAGTTGATCGTCACTACTTGTTAAAAAGTATACTCTATTCTCCATTATATCGATTACTCATGATCATGACTACCTTAAAGTAGCTCCAAGCGAGAGCCACACATGACTTAGCTGCCTAAAAGAAGAATGACAGGGAAAGGAAAGTGGTCGTGTTTAACAAGAGCTCTGCCTTTTGTGGTACTACTATCTGCTATCTCGTCCATGCTCACTGACTCACTACCGGACTAATTTTACCATCTGGTGGACGCGTCGGCATCAAGACTTTGTTTCTGAATCGCGATACGCCGATCACCGAATGACATGCCGTATCTAATGGGTGCATGCGATCCCAGGACGTCCGGCAGCATGGTGCGAACCAGGTCATTGAAGGCGTGACCGTGTCGTTGTGGACATTGACAAGTCTGGCATCTGCCTTGCCTTCCATTATCTGTTAAGCTCTGTCGACAGATACCATCAGGTACTAGGTCATGGCAGCAGCCGAAATGATATAATTATCAGGCAGAATCTTATTTGATGCGGATCATGTCTACAAGAAGCAGATCTTGGCATCCTTCTGAAGAAGTCCGACTTGTCGCACGCCTCGAACAAAGAGGGCCAAACAAACCAGGCTAGCTGTAAAATTTCCTATATCCAGCCTGGGCCGAGTACCTATGATGTAGGAAGTGACAGCATGCATAGCACGCTCATAGAGGCGGTAGAAGTAAGCTTGTGTATTATCTTGAGATATTCTTAACGCATACGAATGGAGCTGGCCATACTCTCCTGATAGTAGTTGCACCCTGTATGAATGATAACGATAAATATGACCAGTACAGCGATCGATTCCTTAAAAAGTGTAAGTCTGTTGCAACTGAGCTCTTATAACAGCATCCTAATCTTATTCAACCCGCATTTCCAGATACCTTTTTCTTGCACGTCCAAAAAGAAATAAATACTCATGTACATATTATTCTTGCTCTTCTCTTGAACTATTGCGCGGTAATATCTACATGTATAGCTGAAAGCCCAATGACCGAAAACGAAAGGTTTTTTGAATGGCTGACAGTTTTGAATTAGAAAGAAGAAAACGAGAAAGGGTAAAGGATAGTAGCGTCTTAATTTGTGTGAACCTCTCTCGGACAGTCCAAGCTTGGGGTAGAAGAAGTAGGTCTGTGCGCACTAGCGGTCGCACGAAAGGGAATGCGTGACTCCGCATGCTCCGCATGCATGATTGACAGCATTACTTTCGGTCAAAGCCTACAAAGTTAAAGCAAGGAAGGTTTATGCCGCCTACCGTATACGTATTCAGTTCACAGCTAGTTCACAACGCCTGTGGAGAAAAAATGGTATGCATAGGACCGAGCCTCGTGCGAACGATGTGAAAGCAACCCAAATTGTGGATTCCTAACTCAACGAGTCAGGTAAAAATGAAAGATAAAGGCAAGAAACAGGAACCAAGGCAATGTTTTTAAACATCGTTTTGCTATGTCATTTTACATGCCGACACATCGATCTGTAAAACATTACCGAGTCAGATCATAGCAACAGAATCGTTTCGCGTCAAAAGGTGGCAGAATTATTTTTCTTGGAGATGAAGGGACCGAAGATAGGGCGTTTGCTGTCGGCTAGGCAGCTGTCTCTTCCTGCAGGTCGCGTTTGTGGCACCCTGGTTTTGCGTAGGAGGTTCGTAGACCCTAAAGTTATGAACCTATGGCAGTCAATGAGGCCATGATGGCGATTGTCTCACGCTGTTTCCCGCAATGCAAGGTCTTTTATTTTTCATCTTCATTTTTATAATATAAATGATAAATTGAAACGAGGGAAGAGAAAGAGGTCTTGTCAGGTTGAAGACAGAACTGCTTCACTTTGGATAGTCAGAATAAGTATCTTTTGTACAATGTTTTGAGCACGTCTCAATAAGCTATATCAGTGCATCACGTAAGTCGGACGCGTCTGTTAATTAGTCAAGAATATTAAGGGTGTCTCGTTATCAACCGCAGTGTGCCGACTTCAAACCTGAGATTTTGATACTACGTATTGTCTCCCACTGCTCTGTACATGACCTAGTTTAACAGATCTTTTCGGAACATTGCCTTGTTATGATAATTCCTTATGAGATTATAAGTATACACTGTACTGTAGTTTTAAAAAGCATACACAACAGAGTGATATCTCTCTATGTATACGTGTATGCGTGCGTCTGTTTGGATCGTGCCTAAATTCTCTAGATGTCGATGTCGCCATAGATATTTTCCAATCGGAGAGCCAAGTGTAGCCATCCCTGCTTGTTATATAGTCTCGCCCTTCAAGGCATTAGTCAATTTTTGATTCTTTATTAGACGTCTATAAGATAAGTTCCATGATTTTGTCTTATCTTACTTTTAATATTGTAGAAAATTATCATGTGAAGTCGTATCTATCTTTATAACATTCATATAATATACGCTCTTGTCGTCCGGAAACCATCTTATTTTGTTTCAACCCTTCATCTCATACTATCTATCAAGGAATAATGCGTTATCCCCCCTGAGACGACTTTCTATATACCCGCTCTGTTTGAACGCATGGTTTCGGATTTGTAACACATCGCTCCAAGGACCACAAGATATATAGCTGTAGAAACTACAGCTTCCAGTGACTTCGACGGTCCATAAATATCATACAATATGCACGTTGTACAACACACACGCAGTTAAGACTGTAATTAGATAATCATTTCCTTTGGTTTTCGCAAAACATGTATGGCCCTTTGGAGACCTTTTAATAGTACGCACTCGAGATGCCCTTCTGGACACTATTTTTTGTCTGTGCCGTGCTAGTGTATCATAGACATCCCCACAAATGAATGAAAAAACGGGTGTAGCCTGGATAGATAATGGCATTACTGTATAGTCGATACTTAAAGGCATACGTACTAAAATAAGTTTGGGAAGGAGGATATGATGTACGAAATGGATGGAGGGGCGTATAAAGCATTAAAAGCATGTAAGTGCATATGATATATGAGAAGAAGGGGTGAAAAATAGAGTTGATCAGAAATCGTCTTTGAGATGACTCCGTTTGGCGAGCATGCTCCGGATACGCAGAGTAGAGCCCGGTCCACGCGAACCAGGTGCTTTGGTGCCCGGTTTCTTTGCGGGCTCCGTGGTGGGGGTGGGGATAAGCGACGGGCTCTGAGGGGGTGCGAGTGGCGGTCGGGCATTCGTTGGCGGTGACGCCGGGACAGACTGGTGCTTGAGTTCGCGTGGGCCTTTGGAAGCCGTGAGGGATGACGTCCGCGCACGTGGTACAGCCGCTGTGCTCCCCCGGATGGGGGCTGGACGGGCCGCTGTAGTCGAGTGGCGGTGCAGTTTCTTGTTGATGACGGTCTGCGCTGGCATGGGGGGGACGGGCGGGGGTGCAGCCGCCGCAGCCGGTATCGGGATCGCACTCTCACCCGCCACGGAGGATCGGCGACTGTGCGTCCGCGACTCGGACGTGCGATTCGAGATGCTGTTGCGCATGCCGCGTCCGCTCGTCGATGTGGAAGGCGTAGGCGAGCCTCGGCGCGACGCATAGCCGTCAAAGGAGATGCGTGACGGATGGACAGGCAGCTAGAATATGTGTGAGATTTTTCATCTTGTACAAGACAAGTGGACTTACGTTCTTGGATATCAGATCGTCTTCGCGATCCAAGATGGACAAGATATCTTGACCGTTTACCAGCAGAGGTGCACCGCGGGCATATGTTTTCCAAAGCGCGACACCCTCCCGGATCTTTTTACCCATCTATAAAACAGTAATGTATGTCAAAAACGTGGTATGCCTTGATGCCTTTTCTTTTCGGTTCATACCAATTCGACGTCACCCGAAGCGGTGCGTCTCCGTGCACTTCGGAGCAGCAAGGTGCGACGCTTGAGAGTGCTCTTGGCTGAAAGTGCCACCGTCTTTGCTATATCCAAGTCTACCTTGGCCTTTTGCAGTGCTTGCACATCCTCTATAAAAAGAAAAAGGGGAGTTAAGAAGACGGAGGGACGGCACAGAAGGGGTTCGATATAAGAAGAGAAGTATAGTTACCGGTGGTGCCGATGCTGTCAAAAAACTTTCCAGAATCGATTTCTAAATCGCGCATGATTTCATTCAGCTGACGCAGCAGGTGCTTTGTATCCGGTCGATAACGGATGCGAGACACAAAGCGAGCCGACTAAATATGCAGTATGCTATTTAGATAACCCCTTGATAACATAATTCTGTAATGGTTATGACTTACCATGCGCTGTTCACGGCGATAATCCGAATCGGAGGGCGGTTGAGGACCGCCGCTGCCATTGGAAGCGACGGAGGGACGACGTGCTTTGAGAGGTTGAGAAGGATAATCATAAGTGATAGTGTTGTTATTGTTATTGTTATTGTTATTGTTGTAGTTGTTGTAGTTGTTGTTGTTTGCATAGAGGTGAGTGGCGGATTTGATGGCCGAGTCCAGACTGGCTTCTGCGTCGATCAAGAGAGCGGTCGTGTCCTCGCTCAGGCCCAAGTCCTTGAGCATAGTCTCGATCTGGGTGGTGGTCGATTCTACATTGACAATAGCCTGGTTTGTCATTTCCAGCTGTGCAATCAGTTCGTTGAGTTCGGCCGACTTGAGAGCCAAGATGGACCGCAGATTCGCAATGGTTTGTGTGCCCTGTGTTTCATATTCATTTGGTTAGGTGTAAAGCAAAATAAAGTATAAATTATTGGGAAGTAGTTGCCTCCTGACCTCATCCAGTTTGCTCAGGAGTTGAATCACGGCCTTGTCGCCCATGTGAAATTCAGCATTGGTCGACGATGGCTGCTTTGACTGCTGTTGGTGCTGGTGTGGCTAATAACATGCGTAGAGTGTGTGTCAGCCATTATGTACCAAACGCGTGCTAGTAAGTTGATTGAGTGAACTGAGTGTAGCTGACCTGGTCCAAAGCGTACTGGTTTTCTTTGAGTGAGGAATGAGCAGCAGTGGGTGAGACACGGGGTTCATGAGCCAATTCTGACATGTCTTCTTCTTAGTGCTCGAGGCAATAAAGCATATAATGTAAAACGACGGAGAAATAAATAAAAA
>VAFG01000360.1:114498-148522 GCA_013461545.1 Syncephalastrum contaminatum | reverse complement strand
GCTGCTATGCACCCCCCGCCCCCCCCCCCCGCTCCTTAACCCCCGATCTCGGCATCCGGATCCGTGTTCTCGCTTGATAATGGCTTCCGATCTTTATTTCACTGTCGACTTTTATTTATCCTTTGATGCTTCTGCACTAAAGATGCGCATATTGGCTTTCATTCTATGTGCTTGTTCGTACGTACATAATATGATGCAAGGCAAAATAGAGGACAAGAATATAGTCCTACCTATGTGCTGGAGACTAAGACATGTCATCAGTATCCGTAGAAGCGGACAGCAAGAGATACACATGTTAGATATCCATTACCGTTTTCACCTAGATACTACTCCTGCTACTTGCATGCATGCTGAAACTACACCCAAAGGTGTGCGGTGTACTGTACTCAGTAGTCTAATACTTCACTATATGTTATAACGGTAGAGCATTCCAGATTCATCTACACTATTGACAAGACTAGGAAAATCATTATAGCAGCGGATTTCGGAACCTAAACTTATGCTCTATCCTGAAATATACGTATGTGCCCACTTATCGGATCGTGGCGTATAAAAGGAGAAAGGACACAGTTCCTTCATACATAAAGTTATGATCATTGTAGCTGTGATTAGTGGTCTCCTGAGATGCGAAACAAAAAATAGGACACAAATACAAAAAGAGCATGCGCCGTATATATAGTCCTCTAACTTTCAATAAAAAAATAACATATCACAAAATGGAAAAATCTTCTGTGTACGTCGCAAATTATGTAAAATACATATAGTTGACTAGATTTTCGTGAACTTGAACATACAGAAAGCGAGCAGAACTGCAAACCCAAGCGCAGATATCATACGACGATAACGAAAAGGATAATAGCCATATTCACGCACCCCATAGTGAAGATATGGTTACAGCTGTATCAGAGGAAGACTGGGCACCAATAGATAATCAACAACAAGAGATGGACCCCCAAGACCAGCCACTACCCACAGAAGGCTGGCGTAATCCCGGGTGGTTAACTGTTTTGGGAGCATTCATCGTCAACTTTGTTATGGTTGGCAGTTGTTATACTTGGGGCATCTTTCAACAGTTGCAAGTATCCCATCCTGAACATTTCTTTACGTGTATTAATCTCTCTTTTATTTTCCTCGCCATACAGCTACCTCGATGATGTATTCAAAGGCCAAGCAACGCAGTCCTCTTTTGCTTGGGTGGGCACCATGAGCCTTTCCCTACAACTTGGAGTTGGCTTAATCATCACCCCTATCATACGACGCCTCGGCTATCGCGGTACCATATTGCTTGGATCTGTTCTCTATTCGATAGCAATCCTGTTGGCCAGCTTCGCTACTCAGTTCTGGCATATCCACCTGACACAAGGTCTAATGGCTGGATTTAGCGCTGGTATAAGTTATGTGGCTTCGATCACTCTTCCCAGCCAATGGTTCGTCAAGAACCGTGCACTGGTGACCGGTCTGGCCGCTTGTGGTGTCGGCATTGGTGGTCTGTGCCTCTCCCCTCTTGTTGAATCTCTCTTGATATCAATGGGCTTCCGTAACACATTACGTATTCTCGCAAGCATGTATTTTGTTTCGCTAATGGTTGCCGTCGCACTTTCCAAGTCACGCTGGCTGCCTCCTGCGCCGAATCCATCCTCAAAGGGCATTTTGAGTGCCTTTTGGGACCCATGCATGGCCACCCCTGCGTACATCCTGCTGCTTCTCTTCTCCGCCATCGTTCCATTTACTTATACGCCTCCTGTATTTCTTGCGCCGGCATATGTTACATACCTTGGAAAATCGAGAGATCAGTGGGCAGTTGTGGTATCTATAATAAGCGGTGAGTGTGCGCCATGAAAAACAAGTAGAATCAAATTCACATGATATTAACTACGTGTGGTTCCTAGGAATCAACGCTCTTTCTCGTATTCTTTTGGGATTTTTTGCTGATCGCGTTGGAAGAGTAAATACGTTATTGGTGATTACATTTTGCTCAGGTTCGGATTCAAATTCAATTATATCACAAATGGTGCTAACTTTTTGACTTTTCACAACCAAAGCAATCTTTATGTCGGTGATTTGGCAGTTATCCGACACCTATTCGACTTACATTGGATTTTCTGTGGTCATCGGTCTCACCGTCGGCGTCTTTATTTCTCTCCTCCCGGTAGCAGTTGCAGAAATCATCGGTGTAGAAAATATTCAAAGGGGCACAGGCTTGTGCTACTTCGCTACACTCGGCGCAAATCTTAGTTCAACTCCCATTGTTGGGCAGCTCCAGACAGCTTATGGCTGGACCGCCGCTATCCAATTTGCTGGCTCGTCCGCTTTCCTTGCCACCCTTTTGCTTCTTGCTGTTCGTTTGATTCTCTCCCGCAAAATTACAGCTCGAATATAATTTGTTAGATTGAACACTGTATGTAGAAATAACCTCTTTGCTTTGCCTTTGACCCGCCATCTTCCGCTCGATGTATTGTTTTTTAACACTAGATTATCAGATATACTAAGCATACCCTCTAATATAGTCAAAAGCACTTATCTATAAAATGATATATCTATAATTTGCATACATATGTGTCGATGTATGTACGTGGACATTTCAAGGGAGGCCGAAAGATCCAGACTTTATCAAGTACGGCATTTAAACCTCAATGCCTCTTCAGCAGTTTTGAAAAAAAAAAGTAGCCTATTGTGAGTCCTTTGTCCACAATAGGCCCGCATATCCTAATTGGTTAACTGTCCTTGGTGGGTCCCTCCGTCAACTTTGCCATGGCTGAGGGATATATACATTTGGAGGTTTCACAGCAGCTTTAAGTGGCACTCTATACAGTTCTCTTTTTATTCGCATTATGCTACAAAGCTTTTTCTTTCTATTTTGTAGCTATCTTAGCAATGCCTTCAAAAAACTAGGCGTTCAAGTCTTCCTTGCCTCGCTGAGTATGACGACCGCTGTCATGCAAAGCAGTCTCGATACTGTAGAGCACGCCTTATTCGCCGGACCGATTCTGCGTCGCATCACGCTGTGTGTCTTAGCCGATTGAATACGTTGCCATTAATTACATTCTAGATCTCTCTCGTACGGCTGATAAGCTTGCAGTTGTCTCTTTTCTTTTTCTTTTTTTAGTGTGCCCACCTCAGTGATATGGTAATGCTCTCATCGTACCAACAATCGCATCAGAAAGGGTAAGAACAGGTCCACCGGTGTTCGAGCAGAGGCTATTTTGTAATGTTTGTACCAATATCAGCACGGGCCTCATCGCAGGGCACCTGTGATCGACCTATGGGTGAACAGCAGTTATTTGATAATGTGGGATGGTATATTTTTTATGCAAGTCTTATTTTGCACACGGTTCGCATTATACTTTATCTAAAAAGTTCTTACTCGCACACACGGGTTGAAAGAAGCAGCTATATCTTTTCTCCCTTATAATCATAATTTTACATTCAAAGTGTTAGGTATGCGTCTGATGAGTTCATCTTTTTTGTTCGGGATCGCAGTGCCACGGGTCGCGGCTGAATAACAGTTATTGCTGCGGATGTTGCTCGTGTTCTTGTTTGACCGGCGCGGATGGTTGTTGTTGCTGCTGCTGCGCAGTTTGTTGGGCGTGCATCTGTTGCTGCATTTGGAGAAATTGTGTCAACTGAGACAGGGGATTAGTAGCACCAACAGCCCCCGGCTGGTTTTGAAACTGTGGTGTAGCTTGCACTGCTTGTATCGGTTGCTGCTGCACCATAGGTGAAACCTGTACTTGAGCCTGTTGCTGTTGTTGCTGTTGTTGCTGCGCCGCAGCTTGGGTAAGCAACCCAAGGAGCTGCTGGACCTGAGCCGCTTGGCTGGGTGGAGGTTGAACCGCACCGCCAGTAGCAGGAGCAGGAGGCTGAGAGGTCAGAGTTTGCAACGGCTGTTGGAGAACGGGTTGGTCGAACTTGACAGGCATGGTGGGCTGCTCGAACTTGACAGGTATGGCGGGCTGCTCCGATTTGATAGGAGCCTGCGACAGTTGTGGCATCGGCGGTGCTGTGGGATTCGGGGCAGCGGCCGTGGGCGGGGTTGGCGTCTGCTGTTGGGCAAACATGTTCATCAGCTGCTGTGCCTTTTGTGCTTGCTCTAGACGCCCTTCATCTTTGATATCAATGCGCGGCTCCTCAGGATTGTATGAGCTAGTGTCGTCATCATAGCTTGCTCTGCGATCATCGGGACCGCCTCGTAAGACACGGCCTATGTTCGACTTATTAAGTAACAGGAGTTGTCTGATATACCTGACTTACCAAACTCATCGCGGTCACCGCGACCATGACCACGACCATGACCACGACCGCGCCCAGGACCATGACCAGGGCCAGGACCATGACCGTGAGAATCTCTGCTTCTGTCCCTGTTCCGGGGAAAAGGTCGACGGTCATCAAAGTTGCGACCTGCTCGGCCTTCAAAGCTGCCACCGCTGAAACGACGACCGGCGCGAGCCTCATGCCGGTCATTTCGATCATTGTCAAACCGTCGCTCTTGGCGTTCAGCGCTACCAGACTTCTTGAACACCTCGTTACGTTCGCTAGACATAATATCAGTATCGGACAAAAGTAATAGCGGACTCCCGTTACTCACCGGTTGGTATGGTCCCAGAAGAATGACAGGTCCCAGCGACCCCCCTCGGGGTAGGGTTGCAAGTGACAATGATTGTATGCCGCAAGGCAGGCACGCGAGTCATAGAATTCGACGAAGCGTTGTCTGTTTTCGTGGCATGTGAATTTGTGATAATCAGGATAATGTCTAGTTAACGTACCGTCTCTCATTGTTCTCAGTGTGGTGTTTGAAGTGAGGCGTGCGAATGACCTTGATGTCGCCGAAGCGTCTCAAATAGTTATGCAGGCTTTCGTCATTGATTGTAATATCCGTGTATTTGAGCGTAAAAAGAAGTGTGCCCTGGAATAGGAGTCAGATATTGGCAGGAGACGCAAGCGCGACAAGTTACCTGATTCTTTGAACCATCGCACTTTTGATCCTCTTCTTCAGCTTTGGGGAGAGAATAATGGACGTCGATCTTACGGTCGGCAAGAATCATGCCCTGGGTATTGTTCTTGGCAGCTTCGGCTGCCCGAATATCGTACTAAGAGCATGATCAGATAATGCGGGGATGGTTTGAAATTAAGGTCTTACAAAGGTAACAAAAATCATGCCTCGTCCTTCAATCAGGTCGAAAATGTCCTTGATTTCACCAAACTCGGAAAACATGCCCCTAATTTCGTCTGCACGGATCTCATACTAAACAAAAATGTCAGGAGAAAAAGGGAAATAGAGTGGACTGTGCCAAATGAAAAGCTGTCTAACGAGAGATACCTGAACGTTTCTGACAAACAAGGTTCTGCATGGTTTCTCACGCGCAAGTCTTGACTCAATATGGGCAGGGAGAGGAGAGTTATCGAGCTGTCGTGATTCATGGAATGCTGAGAAGATACGAAAAAAAGAGATTTAGGCTCCTTGCTCAAGACTCGTGTATATGCGTGTGCATCTCTGTCGTGTTCAGGCATTTTAGGCTTGGCTCAAACTCTCAACTCATCTTGTGCTGTTTCGTAGTCGATTCGGAAACGACCGTTGCCGCTGTGTGGATGGATAACTTGATATCTTACGGGTTCAAATACGGTATAACTACTTTCGTCCAAAGCCTCATAACTGGAAAATGGGAACATGTCTCGTGCGCACGTAGAGGAAAAGGTTGATATACACACGAACAACGACACAGAGAGCGAACATTGCGAATTGAGACAGACAGACAGACGGAAAAAGAGAGAGAGAGAGAGTTTCGCCCGCCAGCCGTATATGCGCACACACACACATACACACACACAATGATTAAACGTGTATGTCCCGTGTGCGTATGTATGTATGCATGTATGTTTTGCGTATGTGTGTGGCATTATTTTTGCCTGGGAAGAAAAAGGTTGGAAACTTACCATGACGGGGAGGAGCGTCGTCTTGCCAATTCTGAGAGCGGCGGTCTTCCCATCGACCACCGGCGCCTCGACCGGGCGGTGGACGGTTATCCTCATAATCGTTAAAAGACGTTTGATTGCTTTGAATCCGAGGGTCAGTCTGACGATAGGAAGCTCTCATGGATCGCGGGTTGGGTTGATTATGATGATGATGATTATCGTGATAAGGAGCAGGTCTGTGAGGTGGTGGTCTTTTGTTAAACCCACGGCGAGATCCGCGCATAGGTCCTCCACCACGACTATTCGCATGGCCACCACCATGACCACCGAAATTACGCGAAGGAGGCATAGAGGATTCATTCTGAGCAATCGGTCGGTTTCCGTACCCAGCATCGTGAGGATTGTACTGGCCGTATGGGTAATCATTCCGTGCAGGAGGAGGATTGGACGGGGAAGCATATGAAATTCCTTGAGAAGGGTAGGGATTATAACCACCATAGCCGCCCTGCGATTGATCGTGCGACATATCTCGATCCCAGGCATAGCGCTTCGCGTCCGTCTCATAGGGAGTATATTGACTGTTTGAAGGGTAATCTTGCGAAAATCGTTTCATGATTTGTAAATTAGGAAGAGGGAAAGAAAAAATTATTTTGTTGTTGTTGGTGTGCACGCGTTGGATATGGACTGGGCTGAAATCGAACAATCGAACACCGAAGATCAAAGTCCAACATGTTGTTGTCCCCAAGACTTCATGTCACACAGCAACAAATAACAATGCGGCCCTACGTCTTTCTGCTGAAAAGGCATTCTCTTGATCGGTTCACAAAATACGTCCATGTCAAAATAACCCATGGTGCGTGTATAATTATTCAATAGGATCGCCATACTGGTTCTTCCGTCGACGGTCCCTCTGCTCGCTTTCCTCACGCGTGCGAGGCAATTCCTCAAAGCTGTCCATGCTACGCTCCTGGAGTTCTTTGGCCGTTTCTGAGCGCGCATTTGCGAAACGGCTGCTGTTCGCGGCATCAGGATCCTTTTGGGCCTCAGAGCGAATCTTCGCCCACGTGCTGGAAGGTGTGTTCTCGGCACGGATTTTATCCCATGCACTAGGCTGCTGCGGTGCGGATGGTTTCCGTGGCTGCGGTTCATCTACAGTGCCGGCAGATGCGCTTGCTCTGGCCTGCCAGGAGCTCGTCGACTCATGTGGTTGTGGCTCTATCACGGATGACGTGTTACACAAATATGTCAAAAGACAAAGCTGTATACAATACCTTGCTCAAACCCGGTTTCCAGTCGTTCATATTGTGAGTAGACGTCATCTTGTCCAAATGCATCCTGGTCTTGACTTTGCTGGGGCCGCTGCTGAGAGGCACCTGCAGAGGCAGGCGGAGGGCGGGTCACCATAGGATCCCGGTTTCGACCAGCCATGATTTCTTGCCTTTTCACATACATAAGCTACGGAATTCTTACCACATGTATTGACTTACTGGGCATCTTTGATCAAATTGATCAGTCTCTGTGAGTTGGGGAGCGAGTTGATCGTCTTGACACCGGCCATGGCACCCGAGACAAAGCCGACTTGAGAACCCATGAGGAAGCCAAACACGCTAAAGGCTGCAAAGGGCAGGGGCGGAAACTTCTTTCTTCTTCCTATGTGCATTGTTCAATTACTGCCACCACTGATTCTTGGTTGGAGCCTACCCAGAATTATAGCAAATGTCGTGCCCGCGAAACCACCAAAGGTTGCTGTTAAGGAAGAAAAACGTGTTGCGGATGGCGTAAGTGAGTTGGAGGGGAGCGATCGATGGCGTGGTGTTATTATATAGTGTTGTCATTACCATAGTTGTTGAGCTGGCTTCTCGCTTTATCAATAGCAGCTATTTCTTCTTGTGTAAGGTTGGCCTCTTTGACCTTGTCGCGTACACGTGCGTAGACGTTATCGTTCATGGCAAGTGAAATGAAGAAAGGGAGAAAGTCGGCGGCGGTCACGAACTACCTCGATTATTATAAGATTCAAGTGCAGCGAAAACACGTAAAAATTATGGGCATGCTGACAAACTGCATGAATATATGTCCAACACCGTATCCTTCCATACCATCAAGCAAGGGGAGTGTCTTCTCTGTTTATTATGAGATAATCACAGGGGCTAATAATTCTGGGCATAGGCGCCTGCGTATTGCTGCTGTTGCTGTGGGTAAGCAGGCTGGCCATAAACAGGCGGCTGCTGCTGCGTTTGCTGCTGGAGCGGTTGCTGTTGGTTCTGTTGCTGAGGGGAGCTATTGTATTGCACAGGAGGGTATTGCGAGGTCTGGTCCGATGGAGGAGGATACAAAGGAGCAGAAGTGGGATACGACGACGACGAGACAGGAGGATACTGAGCGGATGGCTGTTGCTCTTGCTGCGGCTGTCTGCTAGGGTCAGAGTAGACATAAGACGAGTGCTGCTGCGTCGGCGTACCCTGTTGCTGTGGCTGCTCGTGCTGTTGGTGCATGGCAGGCGATTGAGGCTGAGGTGGGTAGCCTTGCTGATACGTCTGCTGAGGCGGCTGCTGTTGTACGGGCTGCTGGGGATAGGCAGGGTATGAGTCAGGCCCAGGCGAGCCATAAGCTGGGTACGGTGCTTGCGCTTGCTGGGGTGGGGGCTGCTGGTGATGCTGCGGCTGCGGCTGTGATTGTTGGGATGGCGCCTGCTCGTAGTAACCTCCACTGTAGGGCTGCTGAGATGCATATGCCGGATGGCCTACGTGAGAGAGCCAGAAGTAAATATACAGACTGCATTATAAATGACTTGGCATACCTCCAGGCGTAGTATACTTCGCAAGCGAGCTGCCCAACATCCGATCATACATGGTGCGTGCCTGCAGGAATTTTTCGTTCAGTGCGACCAACTCATCTATGGTACTGTTAGTAAAATCCCTTCCATCTTCCGCTACTTTCCGGTGCTTACCTTTCTTCATGCTGTATTTCTCAATGAGACGAACAAGTTTAGGACGAATGGACAGTGTGCTGTTGTACAGGCCCTGAAGCTCTTCGTTTTCCGAAAACGAGTCCCGCTGAGGGTCAATGCGAGCCAAGATATCCAGTAGTTTGTCTACATTTTGAATTTCATTCATCACTTCCGCTTCCATCTGGGCTTCCTTCATCAAATCAGCCGGTGATGGATCCACGATTTTTTCCTATACATGCATATACATCATGAGCAGAAGAACGGCTAGTGTATTGCTTGAAATCTTGGTAACATACCACATAATTGACAGGGAAGATACCCATCTGGCCACGCAGTTCACCCTTCCACCAGTCGCGGTAGACGCTCTCAATAACCCGAATAATATCGCCTTTCTGGAAGCCGAGCTCGCCTTGCTCCGTCGGCTGGAAATCATACAACGCACGCACCCGTGATACCTTGGGCGCCGCCGATTCTTCGGGCTAGACGGGCCAAGATGTCAGACACAAAAGAGAGAGAAGGTCAAATGTCAAGGTTATAATACGTACCTGTGCCGAAGCAGTCGAAGCGGTCGCTTGTTGTGAGGCAGTCGTGTGAGCTGTGCGAGGAGCAGAGGAAGCAGAGGAAGCAGCAGCAGAAGGCTATTATACAGGGGAAATGCATGCGTTTGCATCAGTATATTCATCTATGATTCGGGTGAGTTTGGCTTACTCTGTACGTCGACCGATTCTCGGATTCGGACAGGGAGAGGGCGAGTGCAAGCTGCAGCTCCTCCTCTTCTTTCTGCTTGTCAAGCTCGGTCTGGGTATATTCCTTCTTTGGTTTTTGCGGATTTGGAAACTGGATGCCTTCTGCACGCATGGAATGATAGACCTCGTTCATCAAGCCCAGGGAGGGATCGGCACGGAATTCAAAGGAACAAAACTGGATAAGCTCCAGTGCCCGCTTACGCACGCTCTCGTGAACCGTCTAAAAAATGGATTAACAGCCATTACTTTCCTTTACACAGCCAGCTCACCTTATCGTGGATGATCTTGCTCAACGCAGCAGTGAAGGAACGCGAAGATATCTCCCGGTGGACAGTGACGTCGCAGTTTTTGACCAGTGCCTCGGTTAGCTAGAACAAACCACAGCAAGTCAGCTTCAGCCCCGTCAAGTCGAGCATATCATACCGCAAGAGCATAAAGCTGAACGTTGGCATTCCGGCTTGTGAAACGTTTGGCAACAGCAGCCATACATTCGCGTGCTCTAAGTGATGTGACAATACGGATCAGAGATTTGGGGGTTTTGTTCTTGGCCAAGAACAACGAAAGCTTGGCATTTTGACTTACCCCTCGGGAGGGCTTCTCGATACGCGGTCGCATACGCTGAGGATGAGCTCCCAGTTTTCAGATGTCAGGTTCTCGTTGGTCGCACTTGCTGTAGAAGAATAATACGTGAGTTATCTCAGACAACCTTGCTTCATTGTAATGCCAAGCAAAGTCCAGGACGGCATCACAGTCCTGAATTCTGCTATGGCACAGCATTTTGGACTTCCAAGATATCTTTTATACTTACTGACGATCTCGTCGTAAGGATTAGCTTTCGCAAACATTGAGAAACGAGGCAAAAGTGATTCGAACCTAGTGGAAAGCGCCGAGAATTGGATTGGCAGCCTGAAAAGGGGCCGGACATTCAAATCTTTGAATGGCAACAAGAGCGTCTTCCCCCGCTCAGCATGAATCAACGACGCTGATCTCCTTATCCTCTAAACTTCTTCGTTCCACATATTTTCACTTTGATTCTCTCTTTTTTTTATTTTGTTTCAAAATAGGTGTGAATTATTGTTGGTCTACAGGAATAGACTCTTTAACGGCCAGCTTCTGCTCTACTGCTGCTGATAACTCCTTGAGTTCATCATCGGGCGGCGACGCGAGCGCATCATGACTCTTTTGGACGTCAGCAGACTCTGCCTCGGTAGGAGCTGTCGTCAGTGGTGCAGGATAATGGGCAAACCTTAAAAGGAAAAATGCATTAAAGCCTGTCTCCTCTCACTGGTGATGCACGACTTACTGAGGATGATCGGGATAGTATACAGGCATGCCGCCAGAAGGGTTGGGAGCGATACCGAGCATGGTCTCTGGCGTGATGGGCATCATGGGGCGAACGGGAAAGCCAGCAGCAGCCATAGGCTGAAAGTCGCGGGGTCTAAACATACGCTTGCGTGCAGTCTGATTTTTGAGCTTCTTTTGGGCAGGCGAGTCAGCAAACCGGACTTGCAGAGGAGCTGATGATCCCATGACGGTCTGTCCGTTAAATTTCTCGATAATGCCCACAGCCGAGTCGCGATCCGCCAATCTTGTGAGTCAAGGCAGAGAAGAGTCAATATAAAACAGAAAGAGAAAGGATAGCCCAATAGTTTTTACCTAGCAAAACCAACGCCTCGACTCATACCAGAGACAGGGTCACGCAAAATGCGGTTGGAGATGGTCTTGTGCGGATGGAAAAGATCTTCGAGTTTCTAAAACGGGCAAGTATCATATGAGTACGAGGAAAAATGGAAGAAAGAAAAATAATGATTACCTGCTCAGTCATATCGAGCGGCAAGTTGGAGATGTAAATATTGGTAGAACTCTCGTCTTGCAGGCTTCTCAGCTTGGAGCTGAAAGATTCCTGGCCTACACGGGCAAAGGAGGCCTGAAGACCAGCTTTGTTGAGACCATCAATGGCGCCATGGCAGTCGTCGGGGTTCTCGTACATGGCAAAGCCATAGCCCTTGCACTCGCCTGTTTTCTGGTCGATGATAGCCTTTGAGGACGCAATCTCACCATAGCTAGACAAAAGATGGTTAGGTATATCCAAGATACGTCATCGTATACACTCACACTCTACAGAGCTCCATGAAGGACTCGTCGGTGGTGGTGGAGGAGAGACCGCGGACGTAGATATTCTGAGAGTGATAATTGATAGGTTGGTTTGGATGAGGATGGTGGTGGTGGTCTTGATGATGGTTGGAATGGTTGCGTTTATGACGGTCTGAAGATAGGCTGAACGGACCAGGCAAGGGCTGTATGAACTGATGAGGAGGAGAGCCTGGAACGGAAGCGGTGCCTGAGAGGACGGGCGAGGAGATATGCAAGGGAGGGAAGTGATGGTGCTGAGAGGGAAGCATGTAGGCGTGTGTGGGAGGAGAGAGGGTCATGCCTGGTTGAGATTGTTGATACTGAAACGTCGGACTGAAGGGCGGGCTGGTAGGATTGACAGGCGGCGACTGCGGATGAAGCGCAGGTGAACCTGGGTAGCTCTGATACCCATTGCCATAATCCGAGTAGTAGTACTGCGGACTCACCGGGTACATATACGCATACGACTGAGGATCATTGGGATCATACGCATTGCGTTGATGATGGTGATGATGATGATGACCACTTTCTCCCCCACCGCCCGTCCCGGTCGCGGCCAGCTGAGCTGGATCGATATAAGCCGCCCCGCCATAAGGGGGATAGGGTGGCGACGTGGGCGTCATTAGGCCGGACCCGTTAGGTTCACTGGGTCGCATAGCCGGTGGTTGTGAGGCGTCCGTCGTATATGTTACAGTTTCTGTCGTACTATTTGTTGTCGTTGGCGTAGTTGTCGTCGCTGTAGTCGTAGTAACGGTTTCAGTCGTCGCCTTGTCATCTGCCTGTTGCGTCTGTGGAATGGAGGAAAGCGGCTCGGCTGTTTCGGGTGAGACCGCAGACAGTTGTGGAGAGGTCATTGTAATTGAACCAAACGAATCTGGGCAGGAGATGAAGCCGAAACCATGGTTAGGAGAAAAGAAAAAGAGAGAAACAATAAAGAGGTTCAAAGGTACCTTTTGTTTAAAGTCAACGTCCGTAATAAAGGAGTTCTAGTGGTAGAGTAACCTCCTATATGGATCTCTTCAGAAGAGAAAGTGAGAAGAGGAGAAGAGAAAAAATAGAAAGAAGAGAGAGAAAGAGGAAATGAGGGAAACAGGGAAAGGCAAAAGAGCATAAGCGGAGCACATAAAGCGCCTCTCTTTCATTTGCACCACACATACTCTCTGTATACAACACTTGAACATTATATCCCATTCATCTTTTATTCACTTACTATAAACTGGCCGTCGTCTATTTATCTCTAGTTGCCCCTGAATTTCTCTTCTCTTTTAAACGTTCTTTCTGTGTTTTAAGAGCGAATAAATATACACCTTGTCCAGCTCACCTTTTCGCTAATGCTGTCACTTTAATGCTGGTGCTTGTTTTTGATTGATCTCCAACACTGACTCCGATCTGAAACCAATATTCAATATGTACGCGATCCACTCGCGAATGATCTGCACCCATCCATTTTTGGACCCCAAAAACACTCCTTCTTTTTTTAAAGAAAATAATTCGTTTCTGTTTATTTTTCAAAGACCCCACCATTGATCCGAAAAGTGTCAGCCTCGTCCATTCACGGTGATTACCTTTTGCCACTTATCCGGCACTGGAAAAAAAAAAAGTTAGATAAAATAAAAGCACGATGTCACACAGAGGCAATATCGAGTAGCAAACGCTGTTCTTGTACACCCCTCATCCATTCTGGGATGACCAGTCAGACCCTTCACGTCCAAATTGGAAGCAGACCAGACAATCATTTGAATGTCACGCCATACCCTATCCTTGCTTATGCATATTGATCTGTCTTCTGCACGTGTATTTAGGAAAAAGGAAGCGCATCTCCTCGTCAATTCAATCTTCATGGCTGCCTCTGTACGCCAACCATTGCAGCTCATTTTCCCTCCAGCGGCCCTAATGTTACCTAACCTTTGCCCGCTCCCCGCTTAAATTACCTTGCAAAGCCCCGCGCACGCATGCGCAATCTGGTCCTCGTCTTCCACAGGATGGGGCAATTCAATCCTGGTATTTGGTACCAATGACTATTATCATATGACACGCGCACATAAAGACGAAAACAAATACACAGCACATGGAACCAATATAAACACGCTGAGGAAAATAAATCAACTTTGTACATACATAATGTCTATACAGATCATGGTATGGTTGCAGGTTGCTTACATTCCCTTTGCCGTGCGCGAGAAAGAACGAGCATATGTAGCGTCCGTACGTATCTCTTTACACTCATTTCCATTACAAGACAGGACGTGAAGATAATAGTACTATGTCCTCGCAAAAAAAAAGCTCGGTTTTGTTGTTTATATAGAACATGCAGAAATTTCTTTGAGGCACTTTGTAAACTTGAAACAAACCTGTGCTATAGAAGTATAAGGGGTTAATCCGTAGGCGCTGGATCGAGCTTCTATAATCCACACTTGATTTCAATATGCGTAGTGGTTACTTATATACGCTACTCGTTTGTTCCTCAATTACTCACGTAGAGAAGAGATCTGTATTGTGGCGTATATAACTTAGTTAACCATCACTCATAATCAGGTCAGCACAGTAGCGTAAATCTTTGAAGACAGTATATCTTTATGTTCTTCGTTGCTTGATAGAGACCTATATTCGTACGTAGGAGGGAAAAGCCGGCTAAATTAATACTGGTGCGAGACAATGATTCTGCATCCATTTTCCGATATTGCTTGTTGTCGTGTTCTTATCGTCTCGCCACATACAGACAGATATATTACTTGCCTGGCGGGCCTAATTAAGCAGTGAAGTCCAGACGGTGATATTAGGAAATCAGACTTCCACTAGACACCAGATAAGGAGCCCGAAAGAGAGCGTAAAGAAAGAACGATACTGGTGTTCAAACGTATGCTTTGATTGACGTCATTCATCTCATTGATGGGTTCGCTACGCACTAGGACCTTTGAGTGGCATGTCTTTCTCTGCTCAATTGCAACAGCTAAACGCTGGAAAATGTATACGTAAAAGTTTATCAAGACAACGGTCCTTTAAGTTTGGCAATACTTTTCTTTCCACTTGACATATAATTTTTATTTAACAAACGACGCGGTGGATCACTAAACACGTACAAGCATGGTATGCAAATAAACAGTAAACACTGTAGCAGTATCCTTCGGAACAACGTTAAATTATCGCAACGTTGATGTAGTCCCAGAAACTTTGCACATGGATGTGGTGAACAAAAAGTAAATCCGTAATATAAGCGGCATCAAGTCTGCGGATGTAGTCCTCCGAGCATTGACCCGCTGAAGTGAGCCACCAAATTAATATTATATACCTATCATGCACGATCAGCGTCTTTGTCAGACATTATCCGCCGGGTAACGATCGGATCGCCGTTGACCGGCTTCAAACCCCACGCGACATGGATAAAAAGTCAGCAGAACCGTCACCACCAATCAGAACCGACTGCGCAGTGCCACATTTTAGTCTAGGTGCTCGCTGATATGCAAACAGCATGCGAGCCTATTACGACGAATGTGTGGGTGTGCATGTGGGCGGGGTACCAGCTGAGCGGGATTCTCAGACAAAGGAGTTGTCAAAGCTGAATTTAATTTCGCCATCAACCGAATTAAGAAAGAAAAGACCCGCAGAAGACAATAGAGCGAAGTTCAGAGTAAGGAAAAGGAACGGCAGAATTATTCTAATAACGCCTTGGTAGGGCGTGAGAGACTCAGTACAGAAAAATAGACATTCTATTAGCGTGAGATTTGGAAGGCAAGGATTACATATACACACGCAATCAGAATTGGAAGTAAGCAACGAATACCCCATTTGTCATACAAAATGACACACAAATCCAGCCCCAAACCGGGAAAACATAAAGCCCGTGATGTTCCATGCAAAAAGGATCGAAGCCAACACTCTTTATCTTCTTTTATTTCGGACTTACTCTATAGCACTTGTTGAAAACCAGTATGCCGAGCAAGACCTTCCCTGCTGTTGTATCGTTCTCTGATAAGAAAGACAATCGCCCGGTGATTACCTCAGAAGGCGGGGACGAGACTGACTTTGCTCTTCGGATCGCACAAGCTGTTGATGTTCAAGAGATTGATGTGAATCTCTACATGAGCAAAGAGCTGTGGCTGCCACCAGGTGCTCGTGGTGCTTTTGGTGGGCAGGTGAGAATCAATATTGGTTTAATGATATCACGAATATAATATACTAATATGATTATCTGCCAATTATTGTTGCATTAGATTGTTGCTCAGGCTCTCCGTGCTGCTTTCAACACTGTGCCTGAGGAATTCCATATCCATGCAAGTATAAAAGCATCAAAATGCACAGGAATCCGCTGACATTTGATTTGCTCCTGCAGAGTTTGCACAGCTACTTTATTCTCCCGGGTAACGTCAACTTCCCCGTGATCTATCAAGTCCAGCGTTTGCGCGATGGCAAGTCCTTTGCTACCCGCTTCCTCACTGCCTCGCAGCGTGGCAAGGCCATTTTTGTCTGTTCATTTAGCTTTGCTAAGCGGGATGATAGCATCGCCCTTGAGCATCAAACCGCCATGCCCGATGTTGTCGGTCCCGAAAACTTGCCCTCCGAAGACGAACGCCTGAAGCAGTTCTTAAGCTACGATGATCTGCCTCCCAAATATAAAGAATACCTCGAGTCCAGGATCTCCGAAAACTCGCCTATTGATTACCGTGATGTGCATCAAGTTACGCCGCGTGAGGCATTTACGGGCATCACCGAGGCACGCGAGCGCCAGTATCGCTGGTTCAAGACCCGCGGCCACCTCGACGACGACCCGCGCCTGCACGCTTGTATCATTGCATATGCTTCAGATAGTGCTTTTATCGGCACCGCCGCGGTTGCGAATGGTGTCAACCATCGTGGTATTGGCATGATGGCCAGTTTGGATCATTCCATGTGGTTCCATGCCCCAGCCCGCGCAGATGACTGGTGAGTCTCTAAAGGATGAAATGCAAACATCGCTAATAGTATTATATAGGTTGCTCTACGATATGCACAGCCCACGCACAAAGGAGGGCCGCGGTGTCGCATTTGGTCGTCTCTATTCTCAGGACGGTACGCTGGTCGTCACTACCGCTCAAGAGGGCATTGTCCGCCTTTCCAAGCGCGAGCAAGAACGACGAAAGAACGAGCTTAGTGGAACGAGCAAGTTATAATAGATCAGCTCAGTTTCTGTATCGGTGACATCCCATTCCTTATTATATCCAGATAGCTTCCCCTTTATCTTAATTCACAACGCGAGCCCGCGCTGTATGTCACTATTTATGTCACTTTGGTGATTATGCCATGCAAATAGAATGCTTTTATTATGAAAGGAAAAAATTAACCTTTCCTTAAACGTCAAGGCTGGATTAGACGGGCAGAGAAGAGAGAGAGGACAAGTAAAAGAATGCTATGTTTAAGTTGCAGGCGCCGGCGAAGCGGATTGAGGATCTGCCAAGACGGAGGCACGCAGATAGAAGTTGACAAGAAGCGCTGTGACCAGACAGACGCACAGTACGGTCGGACCGTACAGGTCATCGTATCTCATAATGAAGCGGCCTGTCCGCAGCTGCCACGCTCTAAATTGATACCGTCCCAAGGCATAGCTATAAAAGAAAAAATGAGCGACGGCCAAATCAAACTATACCATATACTTACAAACAGAGGATGGAAGACATGATAATAAAGACAGCACCAATGATGCGCGAGATATGGTCACCATTGTTGAGCAGATTAAGGGCGACGGTCAGCAACAGAGCGCAAAACTGCAGCCACGAGATAAAAGTACGCTCGTTGGCAAAGAACGTCTTCGGCTCCGTCTTCTTCATGGGCACGACACGTTGGGGAGGTCGCCTTGAGGTGGGCAGCACAGCGGACTTGGGGTCGTCGTGTTTCTTCTTTTTGGCACGCTCATCGAGAAACCGCGGGTAGTTGAGGAGGCGCGCAAAAGTATCGCCATGGTTCGATGGCTGTTCCTTAGCTCTGGTGTGGGTACCTTGCGGGGGAAGATCAATGGCAAGGTGGGAGGGACCAAGGAGAGAGTGGCGATGGTGGCCGTTGATGAGAGGCTGGAAGCTGAGTGAGCGCGAGAGGCCAACACCAACCGAGGGTGGCTTTCGGATGTCCATAGTAAGCTGTTCGAGCCAGTAAGGCAGCACGGGAACCTGCTCGCGGTAGAGCTGCGAGGCGCCGTGAAGGTACTTTGAGAAACGGGGCACTTCATGGACAAGGTGACTGTCGAGGAGGGTTTGCAGCCAGGGTGGCGTCTGCTGGCCAAGGTGCGTCTGGATCTTGGTCTCCAGCACGGCGTACGGGAACCGATGGATGTCCGCTTCGTCGATCCCATGGAACGGGTAGTCGATGCCCATATCTGTGCGCCGCCAGTGCGATCCCGCGCGCCGCCGGCCGTCCATTCCATCCTCACGCACAAATGTCATGTTGCAGTCGAGGGAGATACGCAAACGCTGATCGCCCGGGACTTGGAAGGCCGTGCGGTTGTAGTAGACACGGCACATGGGGTGCAACCGCTTGGTTGCAATGGAGTTTTGGATGCCTTGGGCCACAAAATGCTGCTGCTGGTCCACCTGCTTGTTGTTGAGCTTGCTCTCGGCTACAATGTGGTCGGCGGTGTATTGCCCGTGCATGTATGCGTCCACCAGCTGCTCTTTGAGGCGGAACCGGTCTTTGACCGAGTGTCCGTTCTTCCACGGGGCATGGTGTGTCTTGCGTTCAATGTAGACGTGCCGTGTTTCCTGCCCATACCAGCGAAACCGGATGGCCTCCGCACCCTCTGTGCGCTCCAGGCGGTCGCTGTAAAGATCAAAGTTGGCATTGTCGAAATAGACGGATGAGATAGCGGCGTCTTCCGCTTCATACGCCTTCTTCTTGTTGTAAACGTGCACAGGCAGGTGGAACAAGATGATTGCCTTGACCTCGGTAATATTATCTGGATGTACCCAATATTTTGCGGTAGCCCGCTCAAAGGCAGCTGCCTCCTCGTCACACTCCTCTTCAACGACTTTTTTCTTCGGGCGCGTCGCGCCGTGGAGCGAACACAGGTCATGTGCATGCGAAATACGCACAATAAGGACGTCGATGCGTTGCGATTGTTTGTCGAGCGGATACTGTTTCAAAAGGGTGCGGTACTTTTTGGCCAGATTTAGGTGAGTCCACTTGTCATGCTTCTTCACCATCTTTTCAAAGCCGGTCGCGTTGAGGTGAACGAACCGTGCGAGGTCATTGACGAGCAGAACGGTGTCGGTGAGGATGTCAGCAATTGCGTCGTACGAGGCAGAGGGCAGCTTGAGCTTCCCTTCGCACTCGGCAACGCGCGGCTCAAGGGTGTCCAGTCGCGACTGCACAAATCGATGCACCTTGTCCAACTCTTTTTCAAACATGCCCACAAAGTCGAGCTCGTCCCGCTCACGCCAGCCGTGATCCAACTGTCGCTGCTTCAACGTCTGCTTGAGCTCATTGTACTGGATATAAGCGTGTCGCCACGGCTCGTAGATTTTCGCATGGAGCTCGGCGCCGAATTTCATCTTTCGGCCAAATGATTAATGATATACACTAGAGGTGTAGAGCGAATGACAAAATTTCCTATTGAATCAATAATCCATCGTACATGGCACTTGCGATTTTCATCTTGAGTCTTACGCGTTACTTTTTGTCTAAGTTGTTGCTAAAGAAGTGCAGAAAGTAAAAGAAGAGTGAGAAAGGAAGCAGGCTTAGGAGATATAAGGGCGGCCGGTGTCTCGAGGAGGACAGAAAAAAATAATCAGGAATATATACCACGCTTTGCTTCGTCAACTTCCGACCATTGCCAACCGAACTGACACAAATAGGGCATGGCTCTTCTATTCTTCGATGGGCAGTAACAAAGAGAAGAAATAAGAATAACATGCCGAACGCTAATCATATGGCGTGAGGAAAATCTGCTCTGTGTCCTTTTAGGACGTAGCATCAATCAAAAACAAGAAGAAAAAGGCAATGAAAAGACACAGGACATGTTGCAAGAGTCCCACGCCTGCAGACTTCTGCCATAAATGAACACAAATAGAAAAGGTATATATTTCCGACATAAATAATTGTGTATAATGACAGTATGTAAAGTGTAAAATTAATGGGATTGGAAGGACCGCATCATCTCGTCGAGCTGTTCTTCAACGGACGCCTGTTTCTTGTCTTCCTCGCTAGAATGGGCAATCATCTGGAGTAAGCTGGGGAGAGTCTGTTGCGGAGCAAAATAGACGTCGGTAGTGGATGCATCTTTTCTCGACGTGATGGTCGAGATGTGGCGCGCCCTTTTTTTGTCACTGTTTGCTGTAACCTGGATCGTTTGCTGTTGTTGCTGTTGGGCTGCTTGTTGGGCATCGACTTGCCTCCGCGGAGATCGGCGGGGCACGGGCGGAGGCATTGACGAGGCAGGCGCCAGGCCATTCACGGCCGGCGAAGGAGGCAGCGGCAATGCAGGCGCCTCCTTGCTGGGGGCCAGTCCCATCAAGGCTAGCACCCGCTCCTCGATCTGCTCCTCGTCCTCTTCTTCGACTTGCTTGAATACCTCGTCGCTCTGGACGTAGAAGCTCTTGCGATTGCCCTGCTTTTTGACGATACCCCATTCGACCGAGCCATCCGCGAGCTCACGCAGCTCCAGACCTTCCAATTGCGGTTGTGGCGCTACCGAATCGCGATTGCGGTAATAGTCGTATAGACTTTCGTCGTCGTAATAGTTAACAGGCTCGTCACTGGGATCGGGTAGACTCGTGTCCGATTTGGCAGGCTCCAGCGGTGGCGAGGGAGGGACTGACTCGTTGCTGCTCAAGGTTTGCTTGTCGCTACCCGAGCTGTTCTTGTCACTGCTAAAGGTGCGCTTGTCGCGGCGGTTGAGCTGTCGGATGGTCTCACGCGTGTGCGCAGGCAACGGCGGTGCGGTCGTCAGGCCAGCTGACGGCGTGCCGGGTTGGTCTTGCTTGAGAGTCTTCATAAAGTTGAGCGAGTCAGGAGGAACATAGATAATGGTGCGGCGCACGACACGCGACTTGGCACGCTCGCGGCGCACACTGGAAGGCGTCGAAGTGGAAGGTGAGACTTTCACATCTGGCTCGATAGCGCCCATGTTGACCGTCTTTGTGCGCTTGGGTTTATTTGCTTTGGCGAGTAACTGCGACAACAGCTTCATACCGCCGATCGGCGCCGGCGTCGACGTGTTGGCATGGATATCTTCGTCTGTTTCACTGGGCTCGTCCGTGGAATCTCGTCCGGAGGGGGTGGACTGGGTTTGCTCGGCCTCCTTCTTGTCGTCGTTCTTGACATTATGCTGCATGACGGCTCTCGCAGCGGGCGACAGGTGACTGTCCTCGGCGGGCGCATTAGTCACGTTCGATAGTTGTGTGCTGCTCTGGGTGCGTGGTCGGCTATGTCGATAGTAACTCGCGTTGCTCAGATTGCGCACCAAACCGCGCAAAGACGACTGCGACCGACTGGCATGTCGCAGACTGCCAAACAAGCCGATGCCTCGGCTACCACGTGCGGGCTTTTTTGAATCTTCCTCACCATCCTCTTTGAGCTGAGACAGTTGACGGGTCGATCGTGGTTTCCGCAGTCCGCTGAGCGGCTTGAGCAACGTCGCAGGGGTCGAAACGGAAGGGTTGGGTGTCGCAGGTTTGTCGCCGTTTTCGACTGATTTATCGCTGTCCTCTGGAATTACAGTCATTTCCTCTACCTCGCTCGTCTCCTGTTGCCGCTGCTGCTGCTGTGCTATCCGGTGGATTTCATCCATGCTCATGGATTTGCGTACCCGGCGCATGCGCTCCTGGCGCGCTCCTGTTTTAGGCTCCTCTGCACTGTCGTGCTTGGTCTTTCGCGCGAGTGGGGTTGTAATATCCTGCGAACCAGACGAGCGGGTCGAGCTAAGCGAAGGCCGTCCGCTGGTGTCGGGGGTAGCGGTAGTCGCAGGCGACGGAGGAGGAAAAGGTGCAGCACGTGGGGCAGTAAAGGCGGTCGGATCCGATGTGGATGCTTTGAGCTGCAGCGAAGTGGAGGGTGATGGGCCACCTAAAAATAAAAATCACGGGTATATATTAACATCGTGCATAAAGTATGCAGCAGAGGTTATTTCATTTACCATGCGTGTTGCGTTGTCTCGGCAGGCTTATATCGGATGTTTCGATGGATTTACTTCGGTTGAGTTTCTGCAAAAGGAGCGAAGGTTTCTTTGACATGGGTCGACTGGGTGTGGTAGCCGGTTTCGCTGATTCTGGAGCTGTGGGTGAAGAAGAAGTGGAAGATGAGGATTGGATTGCAGGTTCAATGACCTCGACCTTGAACCCCGCTGGGTTCAGGGGAGGCACAGCCGGCAGGGGAGGCTCCGGCTCGGATGTTTCATCCTCATCGTCTTGAACTACTGCGCTCTTGCGTCTCTCCAGCAGCTTCTCGAGCTCGAGTTCGTCCTCTTTGTTCAGAATGACCGTACTCTTGCGCACCTGCATCATGGACAGGCGATGGGTATGAAGATGCTGAGCGAAGGCAGCCAGATCAAACTTGCTCATACGCGTGCGGCGCTTTTCTTCGGGCGTCATCTGGTGGTATTGACTGATGTGCTTGCTCTTAGGGCGGTGATTGCTAAAGTCATTGAAAAAGAAGTCCTCGACTGTGACTGGATCATCATCATCGAAGATGGTGCCTTTGTGGATATTCTTCTTCGTGGTGGGGACAGGCTTTTCCTTTTCGACCATGAGGATTGGCGGCGGCGGCGGCGTTTTGCTGCGAGGAATGATGGGCGGTCCTTTGGGCAGTTCACGGACATCGACCTAAATCAGAAAGAGCAAAGAAAGAGATGAATAAGCGTGCATCAGGCACACGCATGCATATAAAATATATACGCCAGTAATGAAGGCGAATTTCTATTTACCCTTTCGCTGGGATCTCTAATCTTCTTTCGCGACGACTGTCTTGTGCTACCGAATGAAGAGAGGGCGGCTTGAAGGGGTCGCCACCCTGAAGAACTGGATGTAGACGTGGTTGTGTTGGCCGTCGTTGGCGTGTTTTGCTCGTTATTAGGAGGTACAGATACAGGGGTAGCGGAGGTACTAGCGTCGTTCGAGTCCTCGCTGCGTTGTACTTTTTCGGATTCTGCAGTAGTAGACTCGACTGTGTTACTGCTACTACTGTCTCCACTGTTACGCACACGGCCTGAGGTCGATGACGACGTAGGCGAAAGCGGTGGAGGAGTCACGTCCTCGCAAGTTACTGTTGGTTTGTTAACCTCGATCGGGGCAGGCATCGGCGATGGCACAGGCGATGACTCGAAGTCATCTAGTTGGAGCTTTTCTTGTTGAGGGCTTATAGGAAGCTGGGGCAGTGGTGACTGTCCTGCCGGTGTGGGTTGCTCAGCAACGGCTGGTTCCAGTGTTTCAGGTAACTGCTGTTGTGGTGCTTCCTCGTGGTTACTGCCTTTGTTGACCTGGAACTGGTTCAGAATAAGAGAAGTGCGAAAGTCGCGCGTGAGATCAATCTCGTCGAGGGGCTTGTAGCTGGTAGAGGAGTTGGCCGTCGATGGTATTTCCGTTTCTTCTTGTTTATGAACGTGGACAGGCGCTTCGGCCATCATGACGTCGAAACTGGTGGTTTCAACCTTCTCGTCCATAGAGCAAGCAATACGTAGAAGAAAAGCGAATGCCGTGAATGAAAACAAAAAATTGGGCAAGCTTAATTATTGGGTTACACGAGCTAATAACGATGAGCGGTCTGGCTGGTCGTGCCTATTACATCCAAGTGGGCCCGCCCTAATGTCATTAAATAAAGGCTGAGATGTGGCTTTCCCGATCAGATTTACCTGCATAGCCCGCATGGAATGTTTATACACACAACTACATGTATACAATACATGCATACAATCATAACGAAGCATGGCGCCTACAGTAAGGGAGCATTTTATTTGCCTTTAGGTAAGCTACCACATGCAATTTGTGAGAGAAAAAGTTGGAACAGCGGCAACCATTTCGCACGTGGAAGATTTCGTACCACGACGCCAAAGAGAAAGGGCCACAAAGCAATATCCAGGAACAGACTTCATCTCGCCCGACCGCCCGACGACGCGAACCTTTTTTCCTTCATTTTTTCCTCATTTTTTTCATTTGCCAAGAGGCATCTATGTATTATACCCTTGCAATGGAACCGTCGTGAAACATGGATTGATCGGCGGTCGCGTGGCCGTTTACGACGAAACAGATTTTCTGTGAATGCGCGCAATTTAAAATTCTATATTACGCACCATCATCTAAAGACACCTTGAGGGAAAAAAGCGTGAAGACAAAGACGATAATGTCATCATGAAAACATATGCCTCGTACCCTGTCTATTGTCCTCTTTCTGTAAGACGCTTTTTGGGGTTTAGGCGGAGACGAAAGATCGCGCGTGCGGGCTGCTTTTCGATAAATGAAAAGCAACAGGCGAATCATCTTTTAGGCCTTGCCTTTTCGAGCAAGGCGTTGCTTCCTTACCATTAAACGTTTCCGAGACCCACGCGAGCAACAATAATCTGCTGACACGTGTTTCCAGCATTGGCCACAGCCACCATCGCCAGTCAAGCTTTCGTAGACTTTGTCATTATCAGCTTCTTTATGAGAAACATTAATTTCCATCAGGTTAATATATAAAGTCACTGTTTATATTAGGATTCTTCATAGACAATGATCTTTTTTCTCGTCCGTTCGACGTACATGATTTTAGTCTTAAATAGCTCTGGGCACGAAGGGATGGAATTAGACGTTTACGAAGATCATGTCGCATATGTGATTCGCTGCAGAGAGCTGGTGCAAAAGGAATGACTTGGATAGATATACCTACGCACTAAGCGTTAGCTGTATATGCCAGCATGTATAGACGTGTATGATTATTATATTCTACTTACAAGCATGCGAATCCCGTTTACCTGTATTTCTTTATTCTACTACATAGTTTTGTATAAGCCCTCAGAGGCATTATCAAAATGCCTTCTCGTTATTGATTGAAAGCATTATACTGGGATACTTAGAGGTATGATAGCCCTAACCGACACCGTACTGCTGCTTGGACGGAATATTTCTTACAAAAGCGTTTGCATTAGCGCTGATTACGTGTAGTCGGACCAGAGAAGGTACCTATATGCGATCACATAAAACGAAAAAGGCGTCCATATATGATAGTAACGGTTTGGTATTAATTAGCGCAGGAGAGAAATCAATGATATAGAAATTACTTATTCAACCCATCGTATACGTTAAAGGGAGTATATAGCTGTACACTGCCGTGAAATGAAGTGCATATCTACATGCGGAATATGTACGCCATCCTCTTTATGTAAGGAAGTGCAAAAACTTGTCTAATTTCTGAGAATGTGGTCATGATAAGCCTACATGAGTGTTCCTTACCGCCTATCACCGACCGCTTGCATCATCTTATAATCAACAACAGTGTTCAACAAAATTTTAGAAAAGTTGAGAAACATCTTTATTAATCTTAATACGTTACATGTAAGAAACCTCTGAATAATATTAATAACTGCCGCGCTCTTTATGCTTGCGCTTAAGCTGGTTGACAAAACAAGTAATAAACGATGTTTATATTCAGAAGACTACTCTGACCGACACAACGTCTATTGAAGACTAGAGCTTTCAAATGTAAAATGAAGTACGTTCATATAGATGCATGATCTTCCAGTTAAGACTACATACTCACGCTTGCATCACTTGTAGAATATATTTGTTTCGGTTGCTTTTGATGCTTTCACTTTATAGCCCATTGTAAGGAGGGATGTCTGAATAATCTATATAAGGCATGAGATCTAGTGAATATCATGCTGCATTTATGCACGACAAACATAAACATGCTAAGATAGCGGATGTAGGTTACTGTTCGTACGTGCGCCTCGCCATACTTTACTGCATTCTCAGTCATCCCTGATATAGTAACAGAGTAAAATATGGACTATTCACTAAACATACTGATGCGGGAGACTTTTTATAACACGAAGAAGAAAAGAAACAGAAAGTAAACATATTATGAGCATTTATTATACGTACTCCTCGGCTGGTCTTTTGGCTAGCTGAGTTCAAGTGGATCAGCTTTGTTCCTTGCCTTTTTGAGCAAAGTGCAACAAGCTGCCTTACCATGGTCGCCAATATCCGAGGTGACGCACGGGAGCAAACGGCTACGATCCGCGAACACGTGTTTTGTAGCAATGTGTATTTAGTTAAACGCAGACTCACGCCATTTCTCCTCACTTTGGTCATTAGCTTAGCTATAGCAAAAATGATAAACGACAGAAATTGGCTTGGAATTTTGTCTGAGCAAGGAGAGGCAATCAACCGTGCCGAGGCATAATAAATGGGGATGCAAGAAAATTTTTCATGTGCGTGTACACCGCCTTTCTTTTTATTTACGTTCGTGTGTGATGGTCGTGCAGAATAGAATAGAAAAAAGAGGGTGCTACACAATTTGCATCTTTTTAAAGAAGTGTGTTTTTAGAAGTGCAAAAGCGGTTTATGTTTGACTGAGAGACAAAAAGAAAATTAAAAAAGAATTAATGCTGTGATTTTAAAAGGCTGAATCGACGTGAAGGAATTCCAGACTCCCAGATTCCATGGCGCACAAACGAATCCTGCCGAGGTTCCAGCCGTGTGCTTGTTACGTACAATGGGCGTGCGCGCTGGTGTGTTCGTGGTGTGTGCGCGCTCGACATTTGCGTGTATTTTTGGAGCTCCTTCCAAAACTAAAATTACACATTTCTCTTTTCCTTTACCTTTTCCTTTTTTTTACTTTCTCCCACCCACGACATTATCTTCTAGTCATTCCTTCTTTTTCTCATACTTGTCTCCTTTGCAGTCGCAAGCATTCGATATGCAGCTACGAACGACAGTATATCCATTGATAGCCATGGCTGCTTCTGCCATGTTTCAGCCTTTTGTCCAAGCACAGTACGACGGTAACGGCGACGGCAGCGGCCAGGGCTATGGTGACGGCAGCGACAGCGGGGGTAAGGTGCAAAACATGTGCAAAGGGATCTGGTACTAACGGCCTCTCTTTTTGTAGATGGTAACTGAACAAGCAACCTTCAAACACGCGATGCACCTGACACATTAATATTGTCGTTGTTCTGTAGCAGGCGGTGATACTGGTGATGGCAGTTACCCGACAGATGATTCAGGCGCATCTGCTACCGGGGATGGGCAGGCAACTGATACGGGTAACGACCAGGCAACCGATACAGATAACGGCCAGGCGACGAATACGGATAACGGCCAGGCTACGGCAACCACTGACGACGGGTCACAGTGGGGAGAGACTACGACGGCCGACCCTTGGGATACCACTACGACGGATGATGGGTCGGCGACCGCTACTTCGGATGCATATGGAGATACGACTACACCAGCACCCTGGGACAGCACTTCCACCGATGCCACCGCACAAACCACATCATCTATAATGGACAGTATCGATTCCACGAGCTCCTTGATGAGCAGTAGCAGCAGCAGTATGATCAGTGCCGCCGCGTCTCCAACCGTCCAAATCGAAAGCGACTCTAGTAACAATACAGGCAAAATTGTCGGCGGCGTGGTGGGTGGTGTTGGAGGTGCGATCGTGTTGGGTGCGATCGCGTTCTTCTTGCTTCGACGTAAACGACGCGAGCGTAATATGGCGGATATGGAAGAATATCAACCCCAGCAGGAAGAATTGGAAGACCCGGGCACACCGTGGTACGAGAGTCAGCCAAACAATCATCCAGAAATGGCGGGCATGTCGCAGACACTGTCGAGCCGACAAGACCTCCTGGCACGATCCATGTCTCCCCCTCCTCCTCCACCCCAGCATGCATCCTAAAATCCATACATATAATTTCCACACCCTTATATAACCATTTATTCCAGTGTATTTCTAGCTAATCCGTACACGATCTATATTCAATCGACTATATGATTCTCACACCAGAATAGTTCTCGAGGCTTCCATGTATCTGTAGTAAAACGATCATGTGTTATCTCAGGCATCATATATCGAGGATGCATTGATGTAAATCTCGGAACGTTCGTTAGTCCAGTGAGACCGAGCCGTCAAGGCGCCATGGTGAAACGCAAAAAGATCAAGGGGGTGGACATACCATCACGATAACAAAAAAGAGAGCCAATGCATTTACCACACCTATATTCTCTGTGTGGAATGAAAATGTGTCAGCTTGTAGTATCTACACATTCGGTATTGTGAATATTTTATATTTAATAAAGAGAAAAAGGATCTATTGGAAAAGAGAAGGTCATTCCTTTGTAATTGTAGATCACATGCTTCCGTTCAAGGGCGCGGTACACAAACTGCAGCACTTTTTTGGGTTGGTGCGACTTTTTATATTTTTGCAAATGATGGGTCTGTCCTTGCAACAGAAAAAGAATATTAGAAAGAAGAGCTCAAGGTGATGGCCAGCGACGGTATGGCGGTCTCTTCTGATCTAGTTCCTTACTCGGGTGGGACTCTCGTTTACGCATCTTCAACTCTCCTACCTACCAACATTGCCAACCTCATCACCGCTGTCTCTCTCGCAGCTCGTCTGTCCTTGCGATGTTCCTCCTTGTTTATGGAGATCCTTTTCGAGACTGCCAAGTACAGCACCGTCTTTTCCTTTGGTCTCTCACGCCAGGCTCTCGTCAACGCAATCTCCACTGCTAAAAAGTTACACGCTATCACTTACTCTGACCAGCCTCCACAGGACATACCCGCCGAGAGGTACCCCTTTATATCACCACTTGCGTTTTTTCTTATATCTCCAGTAGAAGTGGTTTCCTTCAAGTATTAGACAAGTACACCAACCTGGGCATCTATGTTATCCATCATACATTTACTCTGGCTGAGCTATTTGCCCTTTCTGGCCTACATTTCACATCCCAAACCATCCAAACTGGTATCAAGGCAAGTACACACTTCCACGTTTATATCTGTGGATGTATCTGAATTACGAATGTTGCGTATTAGGCCGCAGAAGAATCGGTTGGCATTATCGATGGTATTTTCGGATCAAACGAAACTTCACGTGCGATTGCATCCATTGTGTCGCTCGTGCATCAAGAGCTCATGCAGGACCCTGACTTTGTGCTTGCCCAAGGCGGCAAGATGGCCATCCTGAGCGGCCTCACAAAAGCTATGACCACCTTTGCCGTTCTCCAAAATGTCACTCATAGACGCACCATGGAGAGTTTCAAGGTCACTCTTCTGTGGAAGGGCCTTGTAGTCGAAGAAGAAAAGAATGAACAGCAAATGCTTCAGTACAGCAGCAGCAGCCAAGATGCCCAAGATGAACACGCGCCAGACGTGATCCAGGAGCTTGAAGAAATTCTTGCTACAGGTGAAGGAGAGGAGGATACGGATCTTTATGGTACCAGCGCCGTATCGTTACAGACCTTACAGCGCGAGGAACAACCCAACGGTACTGTATGGCGCTATCCCATGTATGAGGTCACCACCACAACAAAGCGTACTACCACGCGCACCACGCGTATACGTCCAATTGATCCTACCCAAGACGAGTTTCATCAGCCGCGCGCCAAATACGTGGTGGTGAAATCGAACGAGGAAGATGCGGAGTCGTTCCTAGCAGTCATTGACCAGGAGGAGGAGGAGCAAGATACCATTAAGGCGCTGCCAGGGGCCTGGAAGGAGCATGCGATCGAGAGCACGGATCTCGTACCTGCTTCGGCGGCTGCGTCTCGAAGAACGCCTTCACGAGGCCTCAAGGTCATGCTTTCGGCCGTGTCCAAAAAGTTCTCAAGAAAGAAAGTGGAGCGCCAGGTTAAATACGAGCATGAAGACCATTCGGATGGCGACTCACTTGGGACCCCGTCAGAGGACGAGTATTATAATGACGCAGGCCCTATTACGACCATGACAAGCACTTCTACCACGCTCCGCTCCGCTTCCACCCAACTCAACCCTGCTCCCTCTGCTCCTTCCACCTCCTCTACCAAACCCCTCCCAGCCCCTCCGGCCTCGCCTCCTGCTGCTCACGCATCCGCTTGTCAAGACCTTGAGCCGTCCGATAAAAGTGGTGAACAAAGTATCAAACGCAAATCCTCTTGGGGCCGCTTAAAAATGAAGGGCGCCCAACGGCGTAAGAGCGTCAGCAATCTTTTCCAGAAAGGGGCTGAGGTGCTCAATAACCAAAAGCCCACACGCAAGAGCAAGCAGTCTGCGCCTCCCGTGCCGGCCCTACCCTCCAAACGGCATTCAAAGGATGAGCCACTGGAGCGACGTGGACGATCCAACTCGATTACCAGTTTATCGTCTTCAGTCTCGCGTACCCTCACCACCTATACCACAGCACCCTCTTCAATAACCTCGCGCGAGAATAACACACGGCGACAGCGACGTGCTCCTTCTTTGCCACCTTCTCATCGCCGACGACGGCCACAGCCACTCGACAGTGAGCCGGACCCGCGCAATTTCCCACGTCAGCATATTATCCACAACATCGCCCATTTCATGCGCTATGCGAGTGCCGCATATGGCGAATCATTTATGCGTATCCTAGGCATCGGAGATATCCCCAGCGTGCTGCCCAGCTCTCACCATCCGAACCATCATGCATTTGCCCACCACACTGGCGTCTCCGTGTCTGATATTCTGTTATCCAGCTGGACAGACACCTCTCCTCTGACTGCCGTACAGCACCCGCAGCTACATGCCCTCGTTCATTATGTGACAGTCGATCACTCTGCCAAGGCTGTCGTACTGACATGCCGTGGCACGCTTGGCCTCAGCGACGTTCTGACCGATCTGACATGTGACTATGCTGAGTTTGACCATGAAGGCAGAAAATTCGTGGCGCATGCAGGCATGCTTGAAGCGGCGCAATTGCTTGCCAAGCAAAAAGGCAAGGTATACCAGAGCGTCCTGGAAGGTTTGGTAAATCACCCCGATTACGGTCTTGTACTCTGCGGTCATTCACTTGGCGCCGGCGTTGTGAGCTTACTCAGCGTATTATGGAGTCAAGAACGCAACAAGGTGCAGGAAGAGCACCCTGTCGCGGCCGCGGCGCTGGCGCGCGACCCTATTCCTTTCATTACGTCCCGCGACTCGGGTCTGCCCCCCGGCCGCCCCATCCATTGCTACACCTACGGCCCACCATGCGTCATGTCCTACGAACTGAGTAGTTACTGCTCTGGCCTTATCACCAGTGTCGTCCATGGCTACGATATCGTGAGCTGCCTCAGTTTGGGTCTCCTGAAAGACTTCAAGAATGTGGCTGTCAGCTTACATACCGAGGGAAGTGTTGTAGAAGAGATACTAAGTCGGGTCATCGGCCGCTATCGCAAGGCCAAGGAAAAAGTCGATCAAAGTAAGCAGCAACACGAGGGCGAGGACGACGATGACGAGCAGTGGTTCTGGGCACTCATCAAAACGATGCGAGCGGACATGCGGGCCGATAAATTATATCCACCCAGTACAGTCTACCTTGTTGAATCAGTACCGCAGCTTGTACAGCAGGCGTCTGCCAAGCGCCGATCGGCTCAGGGCGAAAAAAGCCAGGCGCAGCATCGCAGAGCGTATGCGGTCGCCTTGAGCCGCTGTGATGACATTCAGGCACGTTTCTCGGAAATAATGTTTTCGCGAACCATGTTTATGGACCACTCGCCCAATTTTTACGAAAAAGCCATCCGTCATTTACACCGTGGCTATTTTGGGCAATAGAGGTCCCATAGCAATGGATATCCTATACAGCCCCTTTTTGTATATTGCTATCCACAATATATATATATATATAAATCACATTTTATCTTCGTATCCTTCCTTGTAGTAACCGATATTATTTATATATACGTATTACACATAGTGGCGACAATCGTTGCATTTTAATAATGTTTGTGTTGCGAGAACATGTCTGTACTGCGTATACATTGTTCTTTTTTTCCGTAAAATAGTTTATTTATAAAGAAAGGAGATGTATAATTAACCAGAATGAGCAAAAACGTCAATTGACACGTTACTAAGAGGATACGATTGGTGTGTGGAGAAGCATTCGTACTCATGTGCTTCTATTTTGAGTGCGCGTGCCCCAAGTTGTTGTATTAGTGATCAGAGCATCCTACCCCCAAAATCATTTCATTGCTAAGAGCAATCGATCAAATGGGCAAGTTGTCGTACCGCATTTACCTGGTAGCAACATTAAGCTTGCACAAGTTGACACATATCGAATTAATTGTGTGAGACCGTTCCTCGATTGTTCCTGCTTTTCCGTTGACTCTTTTAAGGGTCAATCTTTTCCCCCTCTGACCGGGTGAAACGGATGACTTAGAGACATCGCCTCTGGCACCGGGTATATGTAAGCAATCGGGGCAAGCTCCATTTTATCCGAGACATTGTTCAAGAACGGATAATTTCTTCAATGTAAGCTGAAGCTCCAAAGTCAGAATGTGAGTGGGCATGTTTTACAAAATGCTTCAGCTTATGCGCACGATTTGTGGCAGTGTGGCGTGGACACAACACGGATGGCGGGCTCTACGATGCTGCACAGTTCTCTTTTTGCAAAAAAAAATATCACATCACGCCGTCATTCTGTTCTCGACTTTGCATACTAATTATAACTCTGACGAAAGCGTCATAAATCAGTCTCTACAACTGGTTTTGGTAAGCTGTGATTCTTTTCGTAGTGATGACCAACTACTTGCTTGTGCGTGCGCAGTGGCCATACATGCATACGTGACCCTCATTGTTGTTGGCAGCCGAAGAAACTGGTCATATGTATCCGATTGGTCATGTCTAGGAGAATGCCTAAGGATCCGTGCGGCCTCAGTCACCGATTTTTCGTGTCTATTTTTAACACCCCGTCGGTCTGTTTTATATGACAAATCAGCACGTAATTTGTAAACTTCCAAAGATGTATGGAATTGAGAAAAGAAGCGTACGTGATGCAGAGAAAAAGAAGTGTGCGTGATGCGCAGTAGCTGTGAAGAATACCGAGCCACAAATAGATACGTCGCGTGATATTTGTGAACAAGCAGTATAGCAATATAACAATTGCGGATGGTTCAAAAAAGACGCGCGTCTTCTGTACACCCCCCTTCTTCCAGTCTACCAATCCAGGCGAGAGCCAGCTCCGGCTCCGGATCGTGTAACCTGCTGTGTGTTATTGCTCAACATTGCTCACTCAGTCTTTATTCTGCCGATCTGCTTTTTTGGCCACGCTCACAACACAGATACGAAGAAAAACAATCGAGGCGTAAGCGACCGTTGCAAAGAAAGCGGAGTGACCCTGCCCTTGTCTGGTTTAAGTGCTGCTCTGATGATGTTATACATACATACGTATACATCGCAGATATGCGTTTGGGGATTTGGCTCTTTCGAAAATAGTTGCCTGTTACTTGCGCCTTTGGCTGGGCTATACAGGAGGTGGCAACTCAAGCAACTAAGGATAATAGGAGAGCGAAGAAAAAGGAAATAAAGAGATCTACAGTTCGTTCGTCCTTTTATCATACACGAATAAAAAATTACACGTCGTGTTTACACCTCTGTTATTACTTTACTGCTGATACGTTTGGTCGTTGCTTGTCCTGTTTGCAAGGCAATGGTATTCTTGGCGCATTTGTTACACAGCAACAGACAAGAAATCGTTCAGCCGTTTAAAATAGTCAACAACCAAATTGGTCAAATATTCCTCTTTCGTTTTAGATGCGGGGTTGCGTTGATGGCGAGACTAAATACAAGAAAAGATCAAATGCCCATGCGAAAGCCAGGCAATTCGTAACAAGATGGAAGGATTCTTGGAACCAAGTCGCGCACAGCAACGCATGGAAAGCGAAAAACATACACACTACTGCAAGGTGGCTGAATGATGAGGCTTAACGGTCGTACAAACAAAAAATAGAGACAGAGCAAGACGAGGATCCTATTGGGGGGAGGAGACATTGGACCGGACGTTGCCCGAAAAAATTGCAGGCCAGAAAAGGAAGCCAACGTGACACCCTGCGACCTGAGCAGGTCCCCCCGTGTCATCGTCTGACGGAGCTTCATATTTTATTCCCCTGCGTCGTGAAACAACAACAACGAGAAAGAACCGAGCGGATAAATCAAACAAGCGACTAGATCATAAGCCCGAATGAATTGAAAGGCCTCTTGCAATAATCGGCTCATTGGGGGATCACGACAAATGGAAGCGATAAAGGAAAAGTAAAGACTTTTTATTTGAAAAAGAAGAGTAGACATTGTGTGCGTACAAAGCCCGGGCGCCCGACGACGTACAGCGCATCACCTAATACTTACACATACATCCGCATATATACTCACACACATAAAA
>VAFG01000360.1:99500-114299 GCA_013461545.1 Syncephalastrum contaminatum | reverse complement strand
AAAAAAAAAAAAAAAAAAAAAAAAAAAAAAAAAAAAGCGGGCGGGCTAACCCCATCGGCCTGCCCCCATTACCTGGCTCCTTTTTATTTTAGGCGTTCTTTTCCTTTCTTCGGCCTCTCTCTCTCTCTCTCTTTCTTTTCCTTTCAACTCTCTCACTTACTCACCTCCCACACTTGCGTGTCTTTCCCCTCTTCCTCTCTAACCCATTAAGTGTAATTGGAGATGAAGTACGGTCTCGAGCTTCAAGAAAACGTCTTTGGGCCCTGGCGACTGTCCTATGTAGCATATGATGTGCTCAAGCAGGAGCTCAAGACTCGCCAACTCGATCACGGTTGGACCGAGCGGGATGAGCACGATTTTGTGCAACTGCTCGACAACGAACTCGCCAAAGTTTACGAATTCATCAATGCCAAGCTCTCGGAGATCGATGCAAGAATTCTTTACTGCGAACGCACCATCCAGACCCTTCACCAGAACCCATCAATGCAGTCGGATGCGAGCTATGCCCTAATGGACGAAGCACTGACGGAAATTCTCTTTGACGTCAACGACCTCTCCCGTTTCACCCGCGTGAACTTTACAGCCATTCAAAAGATTTTGAAAAAGCACGATCGTTGGACAGGCCTTGATCTGAAGCAGGAGTACGTCGCCAAGCTGCGCGACAAGCCTCTCGACAAGCAGCGTTTCGATGTTGCCATTGTCTATATCTCCGCCCTCCATGATATCTGCCGCCATCGTGGCCAAAAGTCGGATGCGAAGCCTTTGGGCGGGGATCAGAATGCTTTCGAGCGTGCCACAGCCAAATATTGGATCCACCCGGATAACATTACCGAAGTCAAGGCCATTATCATGTTGCACCTGCCTGTGCTTATTTTCAACCGTGACAAGAAGTACGAGCCGACAGATTCGGCTATTTCAAGTGTTTACGTGGACAATGATAACTTTGATCTCTATACTGGCCGTCTCCAACGTGATGAGGGTGCTGAAGCTATTCGGCTGCGATGGTAAGAAAACGAAAAATTTACTCCTCCGCAAGTTCTATTTTTTCTCACCAGCGATACTTTAGGTATGGCCCCTACGACACAAAGAGTGTTTTCGTAGAACGCAAGACCCATCACGCAGCCTGGTTGGACGGCGCCTCTGTGAAGGACCGTTTCCGTATTACTGAGCCTTCCGTGAACCCGTTCCTGAGTGGCACTTACACTGCAGACCAGATTGCCCAAGAGCTGCGCGCGACGGGTACTGACGCCGCGAGTGTGGACAATGTCCACTTTATCGCGAACGGGGTCCAGAATTCGTTCAAAGAAAAGGCGCTGGCGCCCATGCTGCGTGTGTACTACAACCGCACCGCCTTTCAGCTGCCGGACGATCAAAAGCTGCGCATCTCGCTCGATACGGACCTCACATTTATCCGCGAGGACCATTTGGACGGCACCCGTCGGCGGGCCAATAACAATTGGCGGCGCCACGATGTCGGCATCAACTATCCCTTTAGCCACCTGCCTGACTCGGAGATTCTGCGCTTCCCTTACGCCGTCTTGGAAACGAAACTGCAGACACATCTGGGTCAAGAGCCTCCGGCGTGGCTCACTTCGCTCGTCGAAAGTCATCTGGTGCACGAGGTCCCACGTTTCTCAAAGTATCTGCATGGCGCTTGCCACTTTTACCGCGAGCAGCTGCCGCTCCTGCCGTGGTGGCTCTCCGAGATGAATGTTGATATCCGCAAGCCGCGCAACGAGAACATTGGCCTTACTCGTTCACGCAGTTTCAAGCCCCTGATCGACGGCAGATACCGCCGCGCCATGATCGAGCAAAAGGAACGTGCCAACCAGCAGGCTGTGGTGGAAGAGCGCCTGGGCGACTACTCGCCCAATAGCTTAGCCAGCACCAACACCGCGCGCGCCTCCTCCGCTGAAACCCTCAGCAAGCAGCCCAAATCGTCCATGGTCGAGGAGAAGTCGTCTGAGGCCTGGAACCCTGTACGCAACCGGGCCGAGTTTACTGCCATTGATGTTCAGCCCCAGGCCCCGCTTGGGGTGCCTGTGGACGCGAAACGCCCGCCTGCTATTGTGCTGAACGATACGCCTGAAGAGACTGGTAAATCAAGTACCTCGTTCCTGCCTAGGATGTACAACAAGACTATGATGCTTGGCATGCCTGTGGACCAGCAAAACGATGTGCCATCCGAACGCCAAAAAGTCAAGGTCCGCGTCGAACCCAAAGTGTTTTTCGCCAACGAGCGTACCTTCATCTCCTGGTTGCAATTCTGTGCCCTTCTGTTGACTGTTGCCCTCAGCTTGCTCAACTTTGGTGATAACGTGTCCCGTATTGTGGGTGGTATATTTATTGGCTTAGCCGCCGCCGTCGCCATCTACGCCCTGTATCGATTCGAAAAGCGTGCATGGATGATTAACCGTCGTGTGGACGGCCGTTATGATGATCTTTGGGGCCCTGCCGTTCTCTGCACCCTTCTTGTGGCAGCCCTCATTGTCAACTTTTACCTGCGTTTCCGATAGTTTTACCTTCCTGTAGTGTAATTTCTCTTGCATTTGATCAACCTGTTATTTTTTACCCACACCTTCACTCTCCTGCACTCACCTCACAAGTACAAACACGCACTCGCACACCACATATCACTCATTGAATCAAAGTCTCTTTTCTCTGCACCGCATTATGAGACTGTAGTTACATAAATACACCTCTTGTTGTTTCATGGTATATACAATATTATTAAAATGTCTTTTTTAAGTGTCTATGTTGATTTCTCGTTCGCGGCCGCAAGTTGACGTTGTAATTCAGAGACCTTGTCTTGCAGGGCGTCCACCTGGCGCTTCCTTTCAAGTTCCATGTCTTCCATCCGTTTCGATAAAATTTCTAACTCGCGTGTCTTGGTATCCAACGCCACACTTTTCGCCCGCAATTGTGTCTGCAGCATCGCGCAGCGATCCTATCAATATATGGTTACGCCACGTACGCAGTATTATTTATGTTCTATGCATTACCTTTGGCTCCGCAAATAGCTCAAAGTCCAGCAATTGAGCAGCGCTTGGACGTTGAGCCGGATCTCCGTCCATCATCCACAGAATGAGTGCTGACTAAATTCGACAGGTTTCGTTTTAGAGATCCTTAGATATTATTGTTTCTCCTTTTTTGTCACCATATGACGGCATATTTTTTTACCTCTTTGGGGTATCTTTCAACAAAATGCTCTGGAAACACGCCTTGCTTGAGTCGCTCCAGGTCACCGGCACGTTCCATGGCCGTCGTGAACGGACAGTATAGCTCAAAAAAGATAATTCCCAGTGAATAAATATCCACCTTATCGTCGTAACTGCCCTGAGCCTGGGCTAACATTTGCTCCGGCGGCGCGTACTATCGTATCGATGTGTTTCAGTATTAACCATTTTAATGGAATCCTCCTTATTTTCTTTCTTCAACTTGTCCAGTAATTGGCACCCACTTACCGTCTGTGTTCCCACACCGGATGTATGCATCCGTCGTGGTGAGGGTCGTTCGTCCCTTTTGTTCAATACGTGTTGCAGTGGAAGATGGGTGGCTTCGTCGTCGACAATATTCGCCGCGGCAAGGCCAAAATCACCAATCTTGGGACACCACGACTCGTCCCACATACACTCGCGTAGCCCATTGACAGGCTCCACTACAGCGTCGTATGAAAATCCGTGGTCATGTTCTCGTCGCAAGGTGACGGGACGACCCCCGCTGAGCGAGGCTGCCGTGGACGTCGTACACCCGCCGCTGCTGCTTGCACTGCTGCGCCGAGGGCGCGTGGATGCTGAGTTCGTGGGAGGCTGTAACGACGACTTGGGCTCACGATGATGATGGTGGTGGTGATGGTGTTCATGTGGCATACTCAAAAAGATATTGGATGGCTTGAGATCACGATGGATCAGGCCTTGTTCGTGAATATACGCCGCGCCTTCGAGGATTTGTGAGAATATCTCGATATTCCGGTGAGGATCGACTACATCTTGACCCGGGTTCTCGGCAAACTGCTTGTTACGAAACGTGATAAAATCATGCAGTGTGGCTATCGTCTACACATCAGCCGACGTCCCGTGACATCATTTCGCTATCTTTGCTGGATATGGCGATGTTACCTGGACACAGCTGCATTTGGATATACAGAATCCAAGAGCCTTGATTGCGCAAGGGCTCTTGAACTTCATCGGGTGATTCGCACTGTGGTGTTAAAAAATCAACGCCGCCTGACTCTTCCAAAGAGCCCTCGAAATCGAAGCCGCACGACGTGGAGGGTCGCTTTTGCGATTGGAAATAATCCGTAGGTTCTCCTTCTTCGTAGTCGTCGTCTTCAGGCGTGATGTTGTCGTTTTCGAATGCTGCATATTCAAGCCACGACGCATAATAGCGGACGACATTTTGGTGTTCAAGACGCGCCAAATGCTTAATCTCGCGAAAGATTTTCTCATAAGCATTGGCGCGGCTGGTATCAAGGTCACGGCCGAGATTGACCTTTTTAATGGCATAGTCGATATCATCTAGCTTGTTTCGTGCACGCCATACGCTGGCAAAACCGCCCTTGCCAATACGACTGATCTCGACGAAGTCGTTGTGGTAACGCGAATTCTGGACGCTTAGGTCCAAGTGGAGCAAGTCGGACGCATTTGAACCGCTACTGACAAAGGAACGACGCGTGGACGAGGCATTGGAAATCCCGTGGCTGGTACTGAACAGCTGACTCGTCGCAGACTCGCCCTGATCTTGGCCTGACCGGTCAGGCCAGGGTGCCTGAGTGATCAAGCGATGCGTTTGCGCATAAAGCTCCTGGTTGCGCACAGTTTCTACCGCGGTATAGAACAACTTTTGGAACGCAGTCTGAAAGGTAGATCGTACAGCTGTCATTTCGTCCACGAACTCAGAGTCGACAATCCCAAGCGATCGCAGGGTCTGGCAAATGAGGAAAAAAATCTTGTGATTGATATCTGGGGAAGTGTCACCGTACAATCGACAAAAGGACTCGATCAGTGCCACAAGCAGCATCTTTGTTTGTCGTCGCTTCGATTGAGACGTGCTTGGCTTTCCCAACAGGAGCTCGCCTGCGGTTCCACTCGGGTCCTGACTATCGAAAAACTGAATCGACGGCAACTCTATTTCATGTCTGTCAGTTTCAATTATAATGTGTCATTACTTGACATGCCTTCCTCGTTGTCTTGAATGACCTCCTCCTCCTCCTCCTCGTCTAGTCCAGGCTTTGTCCAGAACGTGGAGTTGAAGCCCTCACCGGAAAGACTGTCGTTATTGTCTTCCGAGAGCATAGTTGCCATGGTTTAGGAAAGGCAAAAGCAAGGGAGGGACAGACGAAATAAAGAATTGATTGGTAACGTAGGAGTGGATAATAGGCAGCTGCTGTGTTGAAGGGGGAGCAAAATGTATATAAAAAAAGATATAAAAAGGCATACACTACTTCAATTGGTAACACTTTCGCCAGTAGAAACGCCAAGCACTGTCAACTGAATCAAAATCAATATTTTTCATGCGCTTGTCGTAGAAATGTCTGGAACCAACGCGGACCTGCCATGTGTCATTCTGACCGATCAAACACGTACCTATGATTATGATTGGCAGCAAATATCCATTCTAGGAAAGGGATGTTTGCCACTTTACACACCTTAAATCGCCCACGATATATACTTCAATAGAAATGGAAGCTTTGTTTTTTCTAATGTATTAAGGGTATCCAATGTACATTTGCACTATTTAGAGAATGCTTACAAGAAAATATAGAGAGTGATGGTAGGTATGCACAAAAAAGTAAGGGGGAGAAAAATGATGAAGACAGAAAAAAAAAAGATATAAATACAAGCCATCGTTTGGTGTCTAGTAGCCGACGCCTGAGAGAATGCCGTAGCCAAGGGTGAACACCAGAACTGTAACAAAAATGCTGGTCGGGACACCCGTGATCAAAAAGTGCTTGGACGAAAGGTAGGGTTTGCCCGATGGACTCTCCATCATTACAGCCGACATGTTGGGATAGCCAGAGACGGGAAGACCCATGCCAGCCGAGCAGGCAAGACCAGCACCCATGACGAGCAAATTGGCGCGGGGATCGGGAAGCGACTGACCGACTTGCTGGACGATAGGCACAATGATGAGAGCAGCAACGGTGTGCGAAACAAAGGTGGCAAAGACAAGGATGAGGAAGGAGAAGATGGCCAAGATAGCGATGGCTTCAAGATCCTGGATACCATCCTTGATGCGCAAAGCAATGTCCTCGAGGAGACCAGAGGAAGTCACTGCCTCACCGAGCGCCATACCGCCCTGGGCGAGCACCACGACACTCCAGAGGAACGCGTGCAGATCGTCTTTCTTCAGGATACCAGTGCCAAAGAACATGAAGAGCGGGATGGATGCAATCACGCCAGTGCTGCCCACGCGGGACTCCATCGCCGTCTCCGCGCACCAGAGGGCAATAGTGGCAATCGTGATGAACATGACAAAGACCTGCGAGCGGTTGACACTGCCCTTGGTCGGCTTGATGCGGTTGAGATGAGGTGTATCGCGGTCAGGACGATAGACGAGCAGGAGAAGACCCCAGCAGAAGAACAGAGAGATGATCGAGATGGGCAGGGCAGCACCGAACCAGATGCCCCAGCCTGGGTTGGGGCTCATGTACTGGATAGTGATGATGTTCTGCGGAGACGAGATAGGCGAGGCCATGCCGCCGATACAACAGGCGAGAGCGATACCAAGCAGCAAGCATGGAGCGACTTGGGAGCTGTCGGGGAGGGTGCGCATAATGGGGTCAATCAAAGAGAAACACAACACAGGGGTTGCGACGTTCGAGATCCACATGCAGAGGAAACCGGCGACAAACATGATGGCCAGGAGGACCCACCGGGGGCGCGTACCAGCGCGCGACAGGACGTGAGACGCGAATGCCTTAGCAATGCCGTACTTGGAGAGAGCACCAGCAAGAGCGAAACCGCCGAGAAGCATCATGATTGTATCGCTAAACATGCTTGAAAACACCGCCTTGCTTGCAGACTTGGCCGGCATAGGGGTACCGTCATCGTTGCACATGACACCAGCCAATACGATCAAAAAGGGGAGCAGGAGCGAGGTTGCATAGAGGGGTACACACTCCGTCGCCCACATGATGGCAGCAAAGATAAGAATCGCGAAGCAATAGTTCTTAGGCGTGGACTGGAAGATATCGACGTTGAGCAGGGCAATGAGCGCAGCAATAGCGACCAGGAAGAAAATGATGTTGCGTATCAAGGAGGCGGTGATGTTGATGCCGAAGATGTTGTAGGACTTCACCTCCTCTTTGACATGGGCAGACAGGGCCTTGCGTTCTTGGCCGACCATCTCTCTCCATACAGTGGTTCGATCGTAGGTGATTTGGTCGCGCAGGTGGGTCTTCATTTGTCGGATGGCGACGTTGACGCTGCCACCGCAAAAGGCGTCAGCATACAGGTGCTCCACACGCTGGATTTGCTGACGCAGGCCTTCCATGGTCTGCGGCATAAAGGGACGGGTTTCGAGTACCATCTTGTTTTGGTACTGCTGTCTCAAGTCGCCGTCGAGTACCTTGTCGTGCTTCTTCATGATCTTGTCAAAGGCGCTGCGGTTAAGCTCAACGTACGATTCGAGCTCGGATAAGGAGACATAGAGCGAGATGAGCTGCGACCGCTGGTCGAGCATGGTCTCCATCTCCCCGTCGTTCGTGTGGGTAGACAGTCGGGATTCAAAGGACGCGCGGCGCTGCATGTGGCGCAGATGTTGGTCTTTGGAGGCACCGGCCGTTTTGTCCAGATGCAGCGTCGAGTCGAGCTGCTCCAGCGGACTGTTCGTCTGTTCGGTATGTCGCACAGCCTGCTCGACTTCATCGATTTTGGCGAACAGCTCCTGCTCCTTTTGCGTGTAAAAGTCAAACACCTTCTCGAGCTGGAGGTCGACAGCTTCAAGGAACACTTTGTTGCCCTCCTCCTCGGCCTTGGACGGTCGCTTCTCAAGATCATTTGGGTGCTGATATGTGTTGGATTCGACATATTCCTTCTCGAGTTGGAAAATAATCTTCTTCAGATGGTCATAACTAGAAAAGAAAAAGACAGAGATGTCAACTTCAAGCCATCGGGTATAGATATTTTTGTACGACGTACGCGACATAATAGTCAATCCATTCAGGGACTGCATTAAACTGCAGAGTATGAGAGAACTTCATGACGCTAAGCGAAGAAAGATGTGTGTTGAGGGAGGGACGGGGTAAAAGTTGAGTGGCCAAGAAAGTCGAAAGACCAAGGGCGGACGTTGCTTTTATACAAAAGGGACGTAAAAAAAAAAAAAAGAAAACTAAAGGGAATTTGAAAAAAAATTCAAGGCCGTGTGTAACTCAGCGCTGCAACGCCATTGGCACGCAAGACCTCACCTGTGGGCACGTGTGGTTCTTTATTTGGCCACTCCAAGAGCACATTGTGCATAATTCCTGGAGCTATTTGGCCCACTAGCTGCAGTGTATATATGCATGCACAGTGGGATGAGCCTCTCTACTGCTTTTCATTCCAGCCGTACACCTGTTTTTCGACAATAACTACAAAAAAGGGACCAGATTTAGGCGGATGTCCTGTAGCCAATCAACGGGCGCACGTGTGGGCCACAATCCACTCGAGAGGTTTCCTGGATTTAAAACGCCGTCGATGTTTCATCATATCCGCCCATTGGTTTCTTTTTACCTAAAATGCGTTGGTCTGGTATATTTGTTTTACTCAAGACGGGTCATTTTTCTGCAAATGTGTAATTATGATCTTCGCAAACGGACATTGTATTTAGATCTGGAAAGAAAGAACGTGTCCAGAAACGGTTTCGAATGGACGTCAACAAGAGGATCTGTTGTCTATATATTACCCATCAGTCGGATGGATCGGCCCGAGAAGGGAAAACATTTTGCGGCATCACATTCTCCATAGTAATCTGGACTCTTTCTCCATTTCTTTTTTCTCTCGAGCCGAAAACAGAGGACATAATTCAGGGGTGCTCGTTTACCTTTTTTTACAGGCCGTGAACGATATGCACATGGACGCGCGTCGAGAAAACAAGGGCGCGGCGAAAGGGAAAAAAAAAGTTCTTTTTTTGATCATTGTGTTACCTAGTCAGGCATTTCCCAAGCTTCCATCCTGAGCCAACCAGAACGGTTGTATCGTCCACGTCTTCCATGGTGCTCGCTGCATTCGTTGCCATTGGTACGGGCTTCCGTCCGGGAAAGTGTATGACCCCTCGTGGATGGGCTTGGCAACCATCTAACTTTCTGTACCTGACAATCTCCCTTTAGCGCGGGATGTCAAAGAAAAGCTACTATCAGTATCTGGCGCTCCTTACTGTATGAATATATAAGATCAGCTTCGATCTTAGTATATTGTCGCGTTTATTTTGGTTGCCAGACAAGTCCACGTGCGGGAAAGACAGGCTCGCGGCACGGCCGTAAGTGTGTAGGATCTGGATAACGTGCTTCTTGCATATTCGTAAAACAGGAGAAATTGTTCATAAAAAGATAGAGTACATACATCATGACAGAATATCTACATAGCATTATGATTAATTTCTGAGTTGTCGAGCTTCACATGATAAGTCACTGCCTTACGGGGCTTGCTTCTGTTTGAAAGCAGAAGAGAAAAGAAAAACAGATTCTGTCAATCCTGTTTCATTTCATATGCATAAGCACCAGCTGACAAGTCAAAGACTTGAAGAAGATAGGTGCTAATTTAGTAGCAGGAAGTTTGTAGATCAAACTAAGGATCGCAACGTGACGTTTTTTGCTCATTGTCATGATGTGCTCATCTCAAACATGATCCTAACTTGATTCAAAAACATATGACAGTAGAATATGGAAAACATCGGACCGAGGGTTCACTTATTTAGGTGCATCCTCTTCGCACGAACGCCAACGATCTGCATATGTATACGCGCAGGCATAACATACATGCGAAAGTAAAACTCGTTCTCGCTACTATTAATGCTAGAAAGCTCTATGTCTGCATGCATGTGTGTATCGGTATAATGTGTAGCCCATGTTTGGGTGGCCTGATTCTACATGCATATGAGAAAACAGAGACATCACTTCGATGGATAATTGATCCAATAACGAAAAGAAGCACCTGACCTCACGTTTGAACTAAACAAGTGCAGTAAAGTTCTTTGCTTTCGCGCATTCGGCTTGAAGGTTCACATGTGCTCCCATTTTCGCTCATCCACACCAATTTGCATCGCTATCTATCGCTGTTGTCTTTCCTTTTGACTTTATCCGTGCGCACAAAAAATTCCATTTGGTCTTGCATCCCCATTTTACTTATTCCTTGTCACACCCATTAATTCACCCCACAGTGTTTTTGTTGAACCTTGATTGAAGTATTGCATAATAAAGTACAGTGTATATACTGACATTATAAAGAGCTGGTATTACACCACCTATTTTTATTTTTGTCTTTCAGGGAAAGGTTATCTTACACGCCATTCTTTTGTTTATAATAGTGTGACCTATTCAAAACAAGTATTTGTTTATTGTTTGTCAACAACAATAAAGAATCGTGCATACGGGGATCAAAATGTGATGATGACAGAATAGAATAAAATACAATCTAAATTGAGTCATAAGACTCAATGTACATAAATTCAAGGTAGTTTAAATATATGCCCGGCAGACTACCACAAGTCCCTGAAGTGTCTTACTATGCAGGAGTTAATATTAACTTATGACGAATGTTAAGCAGGGCATACAGACTATATACCACCCATAAAGAAGGTATTTTAAATATATACATAAGTAGAAGTGGCTCTTCCATCGGTGCGTAGTCGTGGTGAACTAATACTCGATTGCGCAAGAATGTTTGTATTAAGCAAGTATTAAACGTTAGAATGTGGCCAACGTATGGCACCAATAAATTATACGCGCTTGTAAAAGCGAAAATAACAGCAGCAATTGATGCCTATGCGCTTTATATTTTAAATTCGAATTATACATGACTATTGTCGTATGCGTTCTTGTATATGCCATGCACTATCTGATCTGTGTCTTCGTCTGTCTCTGCGCCGCCCAGCAGAAGGGAGTACCTTTATAGCTTATAACTTGAACCCGTCAAAGGTGTCCAGTTAATTTAATGTGTAGCCATTTGCTCTTTCTATCTTCCTTCGTCTTTTTTTATTATTCTGTCCGCCTGTTTCAGACTATAATAGAAACAAAAGCACACACTTTCCATCTGGGCACCCTGCAGTGGTACATGTTGAAGTAAGATCATGCATCGACTTTGTAATATTTAAATGCAGTTGGCTAATATAAACAAGAACGATTGTTCCCATTGAGTCATCCATGGTTGATTTGATGATGTAACAACTAATATAATATATCTGCGGGTTGTGTCATGCAATGCCTCATATCTGCTGCTTGGTCCATGATCAAGACCTGTCATCAGATAGGTTTGATACCATATAGCTCGATTCGTTAAGTTTTCCTGAAAGTCCGCTGCTGTGGAACTCTGCGCTGTGAATCCTTAGCCATGTTTGCCATGGTCCATATATAAGTTGTGTGTGTAAGGACGTTGTTCTTAACATGTATGAATGCAGTTGCTCAGTGTCTCTTGTATCTTCATGCTCCTGCTTCAAATTGTAAGCCTCCGTTGTCCCCGTGCCGTATTGCATTCTATGCAACCCAATGTTGCAGACAAATGCTAAGTTTTAGGACGTCAGGTAACGAATGTTGCCAACTGAAAATGAATCGAGCAAGGTCAAGCTTTATTCCTAGCCTCTATATGCATTCGTGTGCCATGGTAAATAAAGTAGATGCATCAGAAGACTAAAGAATACCTTTCTTACCTTCCTGCCCCGGGTATAGTGCGCATAGTGTAGGGGGGTTAAAGTATAATGATTCGATATCCCAAGACGAAATGATGATTAGGATGCATGTATGCATGCTATTTCGCTCACCAGCAAGAAGGTGAGAAAGGGTACCTAAATAACCAATACAAAGTCATGGTAGTGGTAGATGACAAGCAAATATAGGATTAACCAAATATAAAAGTAAGTGGCAAGTATATCTCAAGCATAAACGTGGCTGGAAGAAACATATGGCATCATCAAAAGCGCGCATAAAAATTGGACGGAATGAATAGGTATAAAAAATAATATGGTAAAACGCGCTGTGATATATCGCTTTTTGACGCGATTCTTTCAATGTAAGACAAGCTATAGCTACTTTTATAGACTTCTCCTGAGAGCCAATGCATTGGTACAACAGTTGATATACGGACCGGGAAATGATTATTATAAGATGACACACAGACAAGAAGAAGGGATAAAAGAAAGTTTACAAGTATGAAATCATGGGAGACGAATAAAGAAGGTAATGAATGAAGTTGCTTGATGAAATAAACTCCTTTGCCCCGCAATATAGTAGTGTCATACACATAGAGTATAGAGTACAATACTAACGGGAAACCTTGCCACAGTTGGAAATGAAAAAATGGCAACTCAACTCAGTCTTTATGGTGGTGTGGTGGCGTGCGGACAACCCATTGATTCTCACACACGTTTTTGCTCATCCCATCTTGGCTTGCTTCGTTTTGCCGCCCTTTCTCTCTCTTTTTTCCACTTTTTCTCTTTCTCTCTCTTTCTCTCCCTTCCTCTGTCTCTTCTTTTTTTTTTTCTTCTTTTCTTCTTCTTCTACCTCATCTCACCTTCTTTTTTCCTCTGAACTCTCTGTTCCTCATCCTTTCTTTCTTTCTTTTCATTCCTTCACCCTTGTAATTCCCCAGTTATATACACATTTCCCTCTCTTTTTCATACCTTTTGGAACTTCTCTCTCGTGATGGACGTCAACACAGCCACCAAAAACCATCAACAGGGTCACTATGTGCCGGTCCACCGCCGCTCAGGAAGCCAGTCAGACATGTTTCGCAACGGCAACGGCAACGGCAATGGCAACGGCAACGGGATCGTCTTTGATGACGATGACCGTCGGATGAGCTTAAATAATAACAAGAACAACCGACGCAGTGAAGACGTGGAGAACCGACGAGCGTCTCGGAATTGGTCCCATCGCCAGAGCAAGGCCAGCTTCGATGAGGATGGCATCTCTGACTTGGACAACAGTGTCCCTTCCACACCTGCCAACCACCGCTTCTCGATGCGGCTCGACGACTCGCACAGTCGACGAAGCAGCAGCACAGACAAATTGCACGCTGCGTTGGAAAACCTATCGTTGCACGATGCAATGGCGGGCGAGCAGGAAAATTGGGAAGAACTCCTGCGTCAGTACGACCGCTACGACGATTCAGAGGACGCCGCGCGCCAGAACAGAAGGAGCAGCAAGCGAGCCAGTCGTCTCATGGATCCTTTCATGGAGCCACCCGGTGAGTGCATTGATTATTATTATTTATAATCAGAGGATAGGGGATTGAAGGGGTCTAGGGCCGTTTTGTTGTGTTTTCTTCTTATAATTATTTGCTTGGTTTGGTTTCCACTCATTTCTTTTTTTCCCCTCTTTTCCAGCCGAGGTGCCGTTAGTAGATGAGCCCACGGTCATCTTGGACTGCCACGATTTCCCCGCTGCGTTCAAGACTCACCATCTGCACGATATTTTCCGCGAGTATGAGAACACGCGAGGCGGGTACCGGATCAAGTGGATGGATGATACCCGTGCTTTGATTATTTTTGAGCACCCGGCAACTGGTATGGGATTGGGCTAGCGTGTTAGAGACTGTCTGCGTGTACTCATTCATCTCGTTACTACTATCCTATAGCCAAGAAGGCCTATATTGACAATGTGTCGAACCCCCTGGCCAAGATTCGCCCATACAATGGCCCTACTGATTTTCTTCGTTGTAAGTCACAAAAAGTCGTTTGTTAGTTATACAGACAAGGGATTACTTATGACATACAACGTAGCTCCCCCAACGAGTCAACAACAACCCGCCATGCGTCGTCCTGCCTCGGTCGACATGAAGCGTCTCAGCTACAATGGTCTCAAATCGCCACGTTTCGTCGACCAGCGGCAAAGCCTTCGAGGAACAGAGGGCCGCTGCTAAACCCATTCCCCCACCCCTTCTTTATTTCGTGGATTCCTCCCCCTCTGTTTTTTTTTTGATCACCACATTTTTTGATATCCAAATCCAGCTTGAAAGAAGTGAAACGAGGTACTTGTTTATTGTTGATGTCTATGCTATACATGAGAATGGAGGAGTGAAAGGGTGGCAGCATTTAGCAGGCATCCTAAGAACGAGAAAGAACGATATGGATGAGTGACACGAAACCAAGGCTAGATAGATCTTTGTTTACCTTCAGGTAAGCGACGACATCGGCACGGTCCTTGGGCTTCTTGAAGCCAGCGAAGGCCATCTTGGTACCGGGGATGTACTTCTTGGGGTTCTCGAGGTACTATCATTAAAGCAACATAGACGATGAGCCACAAAGGTCCCAATAATCACAAAGTACAGATATGATATTTACGTCGAAGAGGGTCTGCTCGTTCCACTCGACACCCTTGTTCTTGTTGGCATCGGTGTAGGAGTAGCCGGCAACCTGGCCAGACTTACGGCCAAAGATACCGTGGAGGTTGGGGCCGACCTTGTTGGCACCGCCCTGGAAAATCAAAAGGATACAGGTTAGCTATCTATCGGCTGACAGGTTCCCGGAATGAAGATCAGGTACATACAGCCTCGACGGTGTGGCAAGAGGCGCAACGGGTCTTGAAGAGCTTGGCACCAGCAGCAGCGTTACCTTCGGGAATAGCCATTGTTTAGATTTAGAGACGAGTGGGGGGTTAAAATGAAGAGA
>VAFG01000360.1:79220-93103 GCA_013461545.1 Syncephalastrum contaminatum | reverse complement strand
AAGGAAAAAAAAAAAAAAGGGAAAAGAAAAAGAGTAAAGAATAAAAAATAGAGTGTGTGACAAACGCCAAACGGAAATAAGAGAATGTGAGTAAGAAAGGAGCAGAGCGCGACTTGTCACCGCTGTTACTGTTCCCCAAGGAGAGAGAGCAAATAAAAAGAAAACTTAAGTTTGCACTGTTGGAAATGAATAAGTCTTGCGTATATATATTATATGAGTGTATGTGCATACAAAGTATGCCGTGTGTGTGTGTGTGTGTGTGTGTGTATGTGTGCGTGTGTGTCGATTGGAGGTTTTTGACGTCATGCGCCTTCAAGATCTCATTCACTCCCTGAGATCCTGGCTCTTGTCTCCCTGTCTGCCGCTTATTACTTTTTCACTTTCTTCCTTATACTCTCCCATCTTCCTACTTGATATCATTTTACCATATTTATACTATCTTGAACGCCACTTATCCGTCTAATTTTCTTTTCTCTTCCTTCTCTTCCTCTTGTCCTTTTCCTTTTCTTGTAAAATAGTATGCTTTCTGAAATTCTACTTCGCACTGTCATCCTCTTACTGTTCTTTTCTTCTATATTTGCCTCTCCTCCACGCCACGTACGTATTCACGGTTTCTCCGTTCAAAATACACTCTGACTGACTCCACCCTGCAGAAAAGCTACCTTCGCCTGACTTTTCAGAAACAAAAGAATACCGTTCAACAATTCGCTGCACAGGATTACGAGACCTATCTGAAAGCATCCCATTGGGATGATTATGTGCTGCCTGTAAACACGACCCTTTTTACTTCAGCCGACGCTTCGTCCTTTGCCTTTCTGCCTTGCCGCGCCTCTCCTTCGGACCTGCTCACACAAAGCACCACGACTCAATCTATGACAGACCCTCTTGTTCCTGGGCCGGTTTACGCACTTATTATTGTTTTGGCGCTTGGAACATATATGTTCTAGATCCTGTCATTTATACACCAATTCTTGTAAATAGCCTATGTATACACATGTACCGTTACCTAAATATGTCCCTGTAATATACACGTCCCTACACCTTCCTGTATCCTCCTCACTGTGTCATGTCGCGCGTTTTTCTCTAAGTCCGTCCAATTCTCAGTATGCTCCAGCTGTCATGATTGGCTTTGCATGAGATGAGACCTGTGATGAAAATGCGCGAGAAGGACACCCGTACCTGAGACTGCCTAGTTCGTCAGGCACCTATGATGGACGCGACGCTCAGTTTTCAAAGAACGCTCATGCCGCTTCTCCGTGATCTTAGGGTACATGCAGGCAGCTTTTTACTATCCTTACTGCTGCTGTAAGCAACGCTGTGCATATTCCCGAGGGAGTATACACTTCTGATACATGTGTGCATGTGTCTTCGTTGGTCGTCCTGTGCGCTTCCTTTTTCTTTTTTCTTTTTTTTTTTTGCTCACGCCAAGCCAAGTTTTTTTTCGGAGTCAGGAGGTTGCAATACCAAGACGATCGGATCAAACCAGACATTTTAAGCCAAGGGAAGATAAGATATTCATCCTATTATCGGAGGAGCTCATCTTCTTTATTAAATGCTCAATTCCTTTAGATGCTCTATCGCACGTGCCACCACAATGGAAACGATCTACAATCCTAGTTCGGCCAAACAGGTGACCTATAGCACACCAAAAGGTACCTTCAATAGTATGTCCGAGTGTTGCGCCCTTTGCTCGCTGACTAGGATATTCGGTCGACCCCGGGAGAAAGAATTTAGACTTAATAAAGTGCATTTGTTCTTGAATTCGGGGGTTCTATGCTAGAAGAAATAGCCAGGGACCGCTCTTGTATAAGAGGGGACCGATGCAATTGTCCAGGCTTTGCAACCCTGTCTATCTGTTTTTGAGGAAACCCGTATGGTTTGCGAGGGGATCTACTAATAACAGTGTGAAACTGCCACTTTTGACAGGCGCCAAATTACTTCATAACTGGATATTGCTTCTGGCCCACATTGTTCATCACAGACATATTAACTGATATGTCTCCTTCACACTGATGCTTGGAAAACAAATAATAGCGGCGCTTGCCTTTTCGTACCCGCCAAGCAACGGTTCGAGCCGGAAGCCGCGGAAGAGACAAAAGAAAGTGCGCTTGTATGTTTTTATATGGATATCCCAGTTTTCACAGACGTACATAGTTACTATGAAAGAGGGCAAAACGGGACTACCCCATTCGATAACGTCGTCATTGTGTTACAGAATGTAGACGGGTTTTCCACGCTGGAAGTCACGCCTTATAGCTCGATTTCAGAGGACAATGTCATTTGAGCTTACTCGACAGTGCCAAGCGAAAAAAAAAAAAAGATGATCGGCCTTCATTATGCGGATAGACTGGAGTCAAACAAACGCAGCGAAAAAAAATTTCGACTGTTACACGCGTAAGTAGATCGCCAAGACGACGGTGACCACAATCAAGACTTTTGTCTTTGGCCGCCTGTTCTTTTTCGACGTCCTTGTGTGACACAGATTTCCAGTCAACCATGGTGCGGGTCCTTCTTATTCGCGCCTATTGCAGCACTCGGGCATATTGTTGTCATAAACAAATAATAAATCTTTATCCTAACACACGAGAAGCGTGACCCATGATCTACATATTCGGTTTTCACTAATATAACTATCGCGTCTGCAGAAAGCAGTCTGCCAGATGCGTGATTCAGCTTACGCCAAGCTAGCAATAACACCTATTGCTATACAATCTATATGATCTCATTACAACTCCTGCATTCTGGTCTTCACTGAAAAGGGTGCCATAGAACACCGTTAGTAGTAGCCAAACAATTATGTCGAATGAATCGACCTATTAGTATTTTAGTTGCTCATCAGTTCCAATGCGATCAATCACCGAAGCAGTGCTGACCGACTCGCATTTCGAGACTGTATACCATTAGATACACGTTATAAGCAAAGCTAGTAACATTGTACCGGAGCAGAAGGAGGTCAGTAAAGACCCTGAGCGCGACGCTCATGAGCGCTGTCCCTAGCTCACGGTAAGGTTACATCCTGACAGCCATGGTGGGCACCATAACCAAAGTCAAACTGCTGGTCAACTTGATATCCTGGGACATGTATACCAACCATATGGACCACTGACTTGACCGTGATTGTCAAATACACTTTATATGGCGCCGTAGTTTTATATAAGGGAGCAATAACTGATTAGACTTTTTTTAACGTATCTTATGAGAACTAAGAAGTGATTGACCATTCTACGATATTTACAGGAGGAGGATGGGGATAAGTATACATATAGAGGGGGCAGAGCGAGTATGTTTGTGACTACGACGGAAAATGATTTGCTATTGTAAAGGGACGGGGGGGGGTTTGATGAAGCTCATATTCGAGCCAGGCACAAGAAAAGTAGTTGGCTGATTCTGTTTTACCAGTCCTCGTCATGCACGTCAGGATAAATTGTAGCAGGCTCACCGAGCTCGGGCGCGTAGCCAGGTCTCAGGACCCGAGTAGTGAACACAGTACGTTCTTTCCGTTCGTGCCGAACAAGCTGAGGCGGCATGCTGGGCAAACTGAAATAGTTGGGTGGAGACTGGAGGGGCGGCGTGGTGAGAGGCATCATCATGTCATGGCCGTTCGTTGAGGGCGTCGGTGGCGGCTCGTCCATGGTCGGGTCGAAGAAGAGCGGATTGACGCGCGATGTCTGATACGCCTGGACGGCTGTCAAATCAGGTATGCGGAGCAAATGTTCATGGGGTAAATTAGCCACCGCGAGAGGGACGACCACTTCGGTGGTCTGCGTGGATTTTAACAAGCTACTCGGATTGGCAAATACAATGGTGAATACGAGACCATAGTACACGCGCAGGTTCTTGGACACGAAGGAAGGTGACACAAGACGAGTAGGCATCTGTATGTGGATAGGCAGGCGCACGGAGCCGTTATTGCCCCGCACCGGCACAGGGTACTTCATAATCACCTTGGTGCTGCTCTTGCGTGCCGTACCCTGTTGCAGCCTTAGCTGGCCGTCATAATGCTTGCGAAGCATGTACGAGATGTCCGTTACAATCATATCCGAACGAACGCTCTCAATCTCGAGCATCATATCAAAAGCCTCGTCTAAATATATAACGCAGGGTCAGTATATACTGCAGAAAGAAAACAATGACATCGCGTGACCACCACTCACCCGGACAAAATACTTGCTGTGGCAAGGTGGCCTTCACATGTGCCAAGGGTGTCTTGCGGTCCTGCTTGTACAGGAATTCTGTAAATGCCCACTCTTGGGCAGGTGGTGCACAGATGATCGGCCGGTACGGAAGCGTGAACTCTTTGCTCCGCAAGCCGGGCTGAAACGCAGCACCGTCCAGGTGGGCTGACCAGATGTAGCGGATGGAAAAGCCTGAAGGTTCATCCACGGAAGGCGGGTAATTGACATTGGGAAACTGTACAAAAAGATAGACGCATGTTCAGAGTTAATTTCACAAAAAGGTACCACAAGGTATTCTTTACCTTGAGCGCAAACGGGAAAAAGTGCTCACCCGGTTCGAGCGCTTCCCATGTCTTGACCGAAAATTCTATCCGCGAAAAACTGAGTCAGCCATAGAAACCATGGAAAATTCAAAAACCTACCACTGGCGTCGTTACCCCAGACCTTTGTATTCACTTCAAAGTAGGTCGTCGTCAACTGGTCAATCCTGTCCAGCTTGCTCTCCCCCGTCTCGCGAATCTTGACCGTGGCAATCTCCTCGGCACGGAACTGTAAGAGCAGGTTCTCCGTCAGCAAGCCCCGCATACGAAAAAATATATATTCCTCATATCTATCTCTTCGGACTTGCCTTTACACGGATTTGTGTCGCATAGATTTTGCTCGTCGCATGAAGTACAACATTGCCTATATTGAGGAAAGAGAAAAAGAAGGGTGGGCTCAGTTAGAGTTCTGTATCTCAGCTTCCTTTTTTTTTTCCGTCTTCGCGGGAAATAAGGGACGGGGCGTACCTCGAATGATACGGTTGGGCCGGACAATCATTTGTTGACCCCCTTCGACCTCTATGAAGAGCTCATTCGGCTTTTGGTTGCATGGCGCCGCCGGTGGAGGCGAGGACAAGTTCGCCGTGACAGGGTGCTGGGAGCCCGTGCTGTGGCGTTTGTTGCGCGCGGCTGCCGATGACACGACTTCACCAATACTAAGCGATAGACCTCGTCCACGACGGCGTTGTTGCGGCTGAGAGGTCGACGGCTGCTCCTCGTTTGAGGACACACTGCTGTTGGACGAGGCGGCAGAGGCGGCCAGAGGCGCAGTGGTATTACTGCCTTGGTGGGGAATATTGGGCGTTAGGAACTGGAGCGTGGTGCTTGACGAGAGTGAAGCGTCGACCATTGTATTGGGAAAGAAGAAAGACGAAAAGGAAACTTTTCCCGAAGATCTGCGCAAGTCAATGGGATTCAGGACCCGCAAAGGAAATGACGTTTGGTACTAAACGTTTATGTGTGTCTCGATATAGAGCGTGCGCGTGTAAGCGTGGTGTGCCTGGCGGGGGGTCTGTGCAGAACAGATTCTCTTTTTTTTCCCCAGACACTTGACCGACAACGGCACGTCATGCGTCATGTTTCCATTATATCACCATGACAGTCCAATCAGACGCCTCCATTGAGGACCATTTCGAACTCTGCCGAACCTTCCGTCATAGCCCGCGGTGCTCCGCTCTGGAACCGCGTTCCTCATTTATTTCGCTTTTTGTGACCCTGGCGCTTGTTGACAATGTTAAAATAGCCATACCCGCGATAGCTTGCATTGATTTTTGCTACGAGCATGGAATACACCTCCTCCTGCGCGTGCACTGTTTCACATGGCTGTTGGTGTCATTGTTGTGTCCTTTCCCGAAATTGAAATCAAGAGAATCTAAAAGAAATGCCGCGTTACCTTATATAGTCGATCATGGTGGGATGTATTTAGCATCCAAGACTATTACGTTTCCTTTACTCCTTACATTATACCTTTTGGGTGAGTGGCTTGCTGTGCCTCGTTCCGTGCCTAGTGAAAAGAGGACGCTATGCGAGCTTCCTTTGTCCTGTCCGCGTGTCATTTTGCATCTTCAGTACAGACGTCCACGTACGTATCGGTTGTGTGACACGTACCCATTAAGAACCTTTTTTTTTTTTTGTTTGGCGGACAGCGCCTCCTGAATTAGGTATACAGATATAGAAGCGTATTACGCGCTCGATCGCGCCACATTAATTTGCGGTTGGATGGTTGCATCGATCATCTCTGCACTCTGCTTCTTTTGTCACGCGAGACATGTTTACGCCACATGCCATCCACGTAGCAACCATTAAAACCCAAATATTACACCGTTAGACAAACAAATTGGTGCGAATTGGCATTGACACGCCGTCAGCGGCCCATGCATTTACATGGTTGGCTCGTGCCGTGTACGCATGTTAAAAATATCCGTGACTGCATCATGTTGTTGTCCTGGTTACCACAAAACACTGGCTCAGAAAGGTCACTTGCATCTTTGTTGTTGATTGGTGCGATAGGCACGTAAATACAACGAAGAGCGTGATATACCGTGTCACCCATGGCGCATAGACGACGGACAAGGATGAGTGCTTATTGAGAGGGGACCATCATCGACGAGTAGGGGACTGTACCCGTCAAATTTCCTGGAACCAGGGCACGTCCATGCATGGTTTGTCAAATTGACTGATATCGCCCTAGCTATGGCGCACAACCAAGCAGAGCTTCATAGACGATAGTGGGCATTGACTACTTGCTGAAGCAGCTTTGCACCGTGAGGATGACGCGAAGGAGAAGTCTTTCACAGTCCCGTTCCATCCGGCGAAATTTATAAAGATGGAAAAAGAATGCGATGGATGACATTTAAAAGTAGTGGGTTTATGGACACAGGTCGCGGCATCTCTCAGCAGTTGAAGGACAAGGTTCATCCAATCAATGGAAGTCTGAGGGACTTTGAAGGGCGTACAGTCATATGATGACGAGTGTAGGTGAATGCATACAACATAAAAGGCGCAGAGGCATATAAAGGAACAGATCGGGAAAGCTGCGTCACTTTCATCTTGTCTCTTTCCGGTTCTCTAACTTTCCAACTTTTCCTCCCTTGTCCTCCACCTCTTTTCCGTGACATAGATATGCACGACAATAATACTGCTACGCAGGACGTACGAACACCCCTATTACAGCACCAACATGGCACGTCTCCGGTCGGTCGACCGCCGGTGAGCCGACCGAAAAACAAGCGGCGCCGATCGTCGTTTGACGCATCGACGTACAATAGCACGGGCCAGTCACCGGGGTATCTGAAATCCGCATCGTCGTCTTTACATGATTCGGCTAGTGTCCAGCCTGTAGATCCTGTTACGCCAGGTCTCACCTTGTGCCAAATGCTTGGCCTCACGGTGTGTATGGCAGGTGTACAATTCACTTGTAAGGAACTCAAACATGGGGTTTGCTTCCGGAACACACGGCTGATGCCAAATATCATGCTTTTGTAAATAGGGACAGTTGAACTATCGTAAGTAACCCAAGTCGCGCACGTAAACATGGAGCGTCGTACTCATTGATTGGTTCAGATATGGCACGCCTTATCTCCTTTCGTTAAACCTCTCCAAAGAGCTTACAGCCCTCGTATGGCTTGCAGGGTAAAACAAGCATTTCTTTTTATAGAGCCATCGATCCCGTTAACGTCATAATATCTTCTACGTGTATTATAGACCACTGTCGGGTTTGCTCGTGCAGCCACTGATAGGTGCGTTCAGTGACAAGTGTACCTCGCGTTTCGGCAAACGACGACCGTTCATTGTCACTGCCGGGTTCCTCACTTGTCTCTCCATGCTCGGTGTCGCCTATGCTCGCGAGATTGCGCATGGTATTGCTGGCCTACAGACGACCGAGACGGACGAAATGGAACGCCTGGTATAGAAAAGCAGTCTTTTGTTTAGCCAAATGACTCACTCCTTTGTAATCATTACGTATAGGCTCGGACTTATGCAATTGTAGTCGCAGTGGCGTCCTTTTATTTTCTGGACTTTACACTCAACGCGGTGCAAGCGATCTGCCGAGCTCTGATTTTGGATATCCCGCCTCTGTGGCAGCAAGACTATGCCAACGCCTGGAGCGCACGCATGAGCAATTCCGCCATGGTCATTGGCTATTTTGTAGGTTTTATTGACCTCGTCAAGTATGTGCCCTGGCTAGGTGACGCGCAGATCAAAGCGTTCTGCATCGTTGCCATCGCGGTCTTCTGCCTAACCCTCGGCATTACCTGCCTGACTACCCAAGAAAAGAAACTCGACGAGGAACAGGAAGTGCAACCTTGGTACGGCACATTTGTCTACATCTGGCGTGCCTTCCGATACCTACCCAAGCCTGTGCAGACCTTGTGCAACACACAGTTCTTTGCTTGGATGGGATGGTTCCCGTTTTTGTTTTACAGCACGCAGTGGGTATCTGACATCTACTTTGCGAACAACCCGACGTCCAACACGACGCCCAACTGGGCCGATGGCACACGTGCGGGTTCCTTTGCCTTGCTCTGCTACTCTGTTGTCTCAGTACTCGCCGGTGTTATCATCCCTGCCATCTCTACGCGCTTTGAAAAATCGCACGGCTGGCTGTCACTGACCAACGTTTATACTGTCTCGCATCTCATTGTCGCCGGCACCCTCCTTTCCGCCTGGTTCGTCCATTCTGTCACAGCAGCCACCATCCTTCTTGCTATTATGGGTATTCCGTGGGCTATCGTTCTCTGGGTACCCTTCTCACTCGTCGGTGAGTTCGTCAGCTACGAAGACGATCGCCGTCAGCAGCAAAGCACGGCTCTTTCCCCAGCCGCTTCTTCGTCGCCGGCGCGTCTGGAAGACCAACAAGATGATTTTGATGCGGGAATGATTCTTGGTGTCCACAACATGTATATCGTGTTCCCTCAATTTGCTGTCGCTGTCATCTCTGCCTTTATCTTTGCTGCAGCAGATGCAGCAGGCAGTGACAACCCTGACGGTAAGGACGAAGCATCGAGCGTTGCGTCCGTGCTTGCTTTTGGCGGCCTGATGGCGCTGGTGGCTGCTGCTTTCAGTCGCTTCATTGTCCGTGTAAAGCAGTAGCAGTAGCAGTAGCAGTAGCAGTAGCAGTAGTAGTAGTCATATCGGCGTATAACGCGTATCCGTATATAATAATGTATTCCATTCTTTGTTCTATAGCATTAATTTGGGTGTTTATTTACATTGTGATTCGACCGCACTGATACGGGCCACATGCCCAGAGTGACTGATCTACATCCACAACACGCACGCTCACGTTGAGCCAGACCTCATGGTCACGTGTCGGAAGAGAGATCAGACCGTAGCAAGAGAAATAGGCGTTTTTAATGTTAGCCGAATAGACAATGGGTGGTTGTATCAGCAGGTCAGCCGGCGGATCCGCAAACAGCATGCTGACGCCAAGACGATCATCCATATGCGTGATCTTCTCCTTTGTTACAAAGCAGGTGATGATTGCCTTTTCTAACGGACTCGAAAGACCTATTTCACTGCTTAAGTTCCTCTTTCATCAAAGGGAAGAACTTTCACTTACGATACGGTGTCTGCACAACACCTTCGAATTTGACAACCAGGTCACGGTCGCGAGGCAAAGAGATGGGAGTATGATCACTCAACGGTGGATCGGCGGTCAGCTAATGATACGACGGTGTCAGCCTGGATCTTTCCTCTGTCTCTATTTTCTGCTTTTAACATTACCTGTACTGTCATGATCTTTTTGTTCTTGAAGAAGCACATTGGAAGCACAAGGGGGTATCGTAGAAACGTGTCGCAAAAGTTTTTGATTGCACCAGCACGCTGTATCGGGTTCCATCCATGAGAAGGGCTGTTACGCTGCTGTGTTTGATAGCCTACCTTGTGTTCGTCTGGTTCGGAGCCTTGTTGCCAAGCCATGACGCACTTGAGAAAAGTACTACACACCTTTTTAAACCCTTTTGGCTCTTGCCATGGGTATATCAAAGTATCAAGGGATGGGTGTGTACCATAATACCCTTTTCTGTGGAAACGTGAGTAACAGGATGGTATGGCAAAAAAAAGAAGAGCCCTACGTCGGTTCTGCGCATGTTCTTGCTGCATATTCAAAGCTGCCCACGCACATTTTGTAGTTATAAAGTAGATCTGCCATCTTTTGATCCGATCCGCATACAGACTGTCTGAGAAATTCATATCGGTGCACTAGCTGCATGAAACTATCGGCGCACAACGGGAGCTTCAAGTTTGATAAATATTAGCCCATTCTAAAGCAAACAGCTGTCTTCATCACTTACCATACGAGACCATTGAGAGGACGGGCATGATTCGAGGATGCTTGTCAGTTGATAAAGTGCAGAGATGGTTTCCATCCGTAATTGGAGAAACCAAGCCTGCAATTGCCGGGTACCAGCCAAAGCTTGGAATGACTAGTGTACAATGAGTCCATCTATAGAAGTGCCCGTAAATATAGATATACATACCTCCAGGTAGGTCAAAGAGGCAATATAGTGTTGCCGGGCTTCGCTGAATGGCTGGTCTGATGTGAGCGTCAATTCAGCCAAGCCAAAAGCCGACAGGGTTTTCATCCAGGTATGTGATGCAGGACTCTCTGCCTATAGAGTAAGGTAACCAGTCAGCTCACGGAAAAGTGATGGTAAGTAGATTTACCATTTTGACGAGATCTTTTAGGATAGCAAACATCACCCAATTCCAACGATAGGCACCTGCTTCACGTGCTACAACGTAAAGCTGCCACCCGTTTGTTTCAAACGCCTCCTCCATTTCGTTCCAAGCACCAAAGTGCCGGAGATTATCAACAAGTTGGCGTTGAAGCTCGTCCGTAGGGGTCACAGTACGAAGCAGTAGTATCGCCGTATTGACCTACCCACGGTCAGTTCCCGTCTCATGGTCCATTTCTCGTTCTACAACAGAATACTTACAAAGGTGGCATCATCCTGCTTTGCGTCCTGTAGATGTGCAAGAGCTTCTTCCGGAAACCAGTCCTCCAGACGGCAGCAATGATGCGTGATACTCGACAGGTAAGCGAGGAGCAGATGTCCGCCATGATCTAACATATTGCTTTAGTTCCTGTGCTACCTCGAATATAACTCTACTTACCAGGCACACGTGCCATGATACCGAATGCCTCCCGAAACCAACCGTCTGTTTCATCTGCGTTTTGAACGATCGAGATCAGGCGGGCTAGGAGTCGAAAGATTTCGCGCACCTATTAATCTCGGATGAGCTTCATCATTTTTTTTCTGATAAAAGTTACTCACTTGGCGAAAGAAAAGGGGAGTTCGCTTGGCTTGTACGATATCTATCATTTCCGCCGAATGCAACTGCCGGGCTAGGCGTGCCCCTGTTTCTCGTAGCGTATCGCCCAGTGCGTCATTATCGATATCCATCGGGTCTATGTCCTGCTTGTGCGATGCGAGACTAACGGCTTCGGTAAGGAACCGCGTACAGATAATCATCGTTGCATAACTCCGTGCTTTGATAGACTCCAGTAGGACGGCTTCGCAACGAGATAAAGTCTGGAGAAAATGTGTCTGGAAATCGGCATTGGCAAGTGCATGTGATACAAGGCCCTGGTGGGTTCGTAGCAATGTCTGCACACAAACGAAGCCTTTACGCAAGAGAGGGTGGTATTCAGTTCCACAAGTCAGGAATTGTAAGAGGCTCTAATCAAAAGACATGTTAGTCATGCCACACCCCAACCAAGGTCATCTACTTGCCGTGATCTGCCTTTGGTCAAAACTCATGTCTTTTCGCGCTAGCAAGATGAGATCGTCCAGCGCTGACACGCGTACTTTTTCCCGCTTGTCGTGAATGAGATAGTTTATCAGCCGATCAACCTGAACCAGCGAAGAAAGGGTCAATTGGATCACAGTGGGTATGGTTGCTCCCGTACCTGATCTGTACGATCCGTCAGAGGTTGGCTCATGACCAGACCTTCGCTCAGAAGCAGTGTCAAGGTACGCAAGATGGTAGTCACCAAGCTTTCTTCAAGATCAGACATGGCAAGGAGCTCCAAGCATGTTGTTTTCGCCTAAAGAACATATATGTCAGTGAATGATCATACGTCTTCTTTCTTGAATGAACCTTGTCTGCCATTCTCATATCCCTGTGCATATGTCGAAAAACCTTGACGAGACGAAGCTTGCTATCAAAAGATATGGATGGATCTATCTCATTTGGCATAGCTCAGGATACTGTGAGGCCTGGTTCTTCAAGTGAGTTACCGTTCAATTTGATGACAATCTGAGGGAATACGATGGATGGGAACTGGGTAGAACGGGCACATAGACGGTCAGTAGCCCATATGGCAGCTTCCATTTCGACCCTTTCGGTTGCATCGGCGAGTCGTTCAAGGACACTATGCGTCATCTCGTGAGTGGTGCGTATCAAGGTAAGTGCAACATCTCATCTTACGCGTGATGTACTTCCATATTGTCGGCAATAATCATGGAGATGCAACCGAGTACACTAAATGGATGTGGAATGAATATGAGTGATAGGTAATCAAATCGAATGAAGTATTACCGTAAGGTTAGGGCACGAGCGAGTAAATCATTGCTATTCAGGACAGGGGTGACACGGCGCACCATTTCTTCGACATTAATCACCCGCGCAAGGTGCTCATCCGACGCGTTTTTGAGAACCTTGTAGATATGAAACTTGACTGCATTATTACTTTATAAATATGAGCTGTCTGGTTGTATGTTTGTATCCTTTCCATACCTAGTTCTGAACCAGTCTGCCAACTTGAGGACAGCAGCGTTGATCATGACCGGGTACGGAAAACTTTCAAAAAGATCGGCAAACATTGCAAGTGCAAGCAGTTGCGAGCCTTGAATGCCGAGTACAACGCCACGCGATTTGGCATTGAAACGCGACTCAATCTCGAGTAAAGCGCGATGTCCGTCTGTCTGTGCATTTCCACTTGTGGCCATTTCACTCCACGAGAGAAAAAAGGACAACGAGTGGACTTTTAATGATTTCAAATATCAGATACACCACAAAAAGATATTATATTCATCCTCATTGTTTTGCTTGATCGTTCCAGACTATTGTCGGGTGACGGGTAGACTGCTTTGACGACCTTGTAAAGGATATACGCACCCTTTTTTTTTTTTCTAAAAATCTCTGATATCTGCTCGAGACCTGCTCACCATAGCAACGATAGAGAGACCTACAGTGATTAGACATAGATTGTCAACCAAGACAAGACAGACAAGTAAAATGTACAAGTATGCCAAGGAAGAAAAGTGTGGTAGCGGTACGCATGATTATACAATGGAGGAGGTCATGGCTCTTATGATCCAAAATGAGATAAAAATGGAGAAAACAGACAGAAACCAGTCTCTTGGTTTTTCGTACTACGTGGTCGTTTATGCTTTACACAGTATGCTTAGATTGTCTCATAATAATCAAGATAGGTGCCATTACGAGTTCGGTTGAGATGCATGAGCGCATGATGAGATTTTCATCCAAAGGGGATATAGTATAATCTGCTCTTTTGTAGCTCAATGATAGTGTCGCTGATCTCAGTATCTCCTTAACTTCTTCATAAGCCAATAGTCATATAAGCATAGATCGCGTTCTTTGACTGGAAAAGACGTCAAGACAGAATGGATACGCTACGTATATATTGCCAAGCCCGTGTGCCGTATTCGGCGCAGTCGAATTGTATAGGCAGGAGAAGGTAAGCTGAAAGCTATATAACGGAGGTAGAGAAGGGTAAATGGTGAATGATGAATGGCGAAAGATGATTGTAGAGAGAGAGAGAGAGAGAGAGAGAGAGAGCAGGGAGAATGGTGAGGTAAATGAGGGGGTTGTAACAAAGGGAGCTCGGTACAACAAGCGCGTAGAAAAAAAGAAGAGT
>VAFG01000360.1:47739-79009 GCA_013461545.1 Syncephalastrum contaminatum | reverse complement strand
AAAAAAAAAAAAAAAAAAAAAAAAAAAAGAAAAAAAAGGAAATAATCGCTGTTTGTTGCAAAGATACAATGGATAAATGAGTGTTCCCAAGGATAATGTATATGTATATGCAGATGGGTGCGTGTATTAAATAATGATGATGATGAATCCTATATAATAATGGAATTGGGTTCTATGGGGTGAGGGAGAAAAGAGAAAACCATCACGGACGGTGAACAACAAAAAAAAACCCAGACGGGTGTACGCACTTTCTTTTCTTCCTTTTATCGTACTACTACAGCTTTACATAACCTATCTTCTTTCCAACTGTCTTTCTTATTGTGCTTACTTATTCTCTTTACCTCTGTTGTTGGTCGATACCCATTCTCCTATACAACCGCTGGCACTAATCTCCACATCACACTTCTCTGATTGCACCCCTTACAAGAGTATATGTCGACCGGTGCGATTCCCACACCCCAACAGTTTGCGCCGCCGCTGTCGCAGCAGGCTGGCATCCACCAAGCTCCACAGACACCTCAAGTGGACCCCCACCAGTTACCCCCTCAATCTTACCCGCCCCATATGAACATGCATCACCAGCAGCAACAGCAACAGCAGCTCCATCCCCAACAACAGCAACAACATAATGCCCAGGTCACCTCTGCCCAGCTCCAGGCCCAGGCCCAGGCCCGCGTCCAACAACTCTTCCGTCAGCGTCAGCTCATGGCTTACCACCAGCAACAACAAATGGCAGCTGCATCTCGATCGGCAGCGTTGTCGGTTGCTCCAGCTGTCATGGCCCCGACCCAGCCTCAGGACTTATCCCCTCAGCCGGCAAACGGAAAGCCTCTTCAACGTCCGCCGCTTCCGCCTCAATCCGTTCCTCAGCAACACTCTCAACCTCTGCAGCAACAACAGCAGCAATCACAGCAACCTCTGCAGCAGCAACCGCAACCACAACAGCCCTCTCAACCATTACAGCAGCCTCAGCCTCCCATTCCATCCAATCTGCCTCCATCCACCTTTACCACCCCCACGCTTTCTGCACAAAGGTACATCCTCTTCCAAACAATGTACCGCGTCTTATGTCTTCCTGTAACACTCATCGCCCGTTTTTATTTGTAGACCGCCTGCCACTACGGGTAAAGCCGTTCTTCGTCTGCTCGAGTTTGCGGAACTCATTAGTCCGGGCGACCATCAGGTACGCTTCCGTTTCCCTTTATTTTGACAAGAAGGGGTGGGGAGAGCGTGTATTGGCGTTACACGGGGAGGGTTCTCTTAAGGGGCATCTCTTTTTAAGCTTGCTTTCCTTCCGATGGATTGACTGACCAACACCACCTTTATTAAATAGGCTTCGGATCGGACCTACTGGGATAATTTTGTCGAGGATTTCTTCACGCCTGTGAGCTGGATGAGCATGGGGCTATGGAACGCCCAAACAAACAAGCATGAACGCTACGGTATGCAGGACACTCTTCTTTTTTTTATTTCTTTCTTTTCGCTTTGCCTTTGGCTCTTCATCCGGCGTAATCCAATGACTGACGCATTGCCTACTAGACATCGCTTGCCCATCACTCGCTGCTTACTTTCATATGCAATACGAATGCAATACAACGTCCATTCAACTTACCCTGGAGCAGACCATTGAAAATTTCCTGCAAAATGGCGGCATGAGTGTCGAGTGTTCCCGTGCAGGTCTAATCCATCGTTATCAGAACGGCAGCATGGTAAGAAAATACACGAGGGAAATTGTCTCGTTCTGTCTCCTGACCTGTCATGCCATTTTTTTTTCTTTTGGAAAACTTCCAGGTTATTTCCGTCGGCACGCTTTCGGTTCAGTTTTTCCCGTCAGATACTGGCACTTGGAAGGTTGAGCGGATGGAATTCGAAATAAAGAACCACGAAGAGTACTTTTCACGTGCACGCCTCCTCGAGCAGGTGGCTTCTACGCCGAAAACACCCAAGACTAAGCAGGCGAAACAGCAAGCACTCGCATCCGCCATTCCGGACTCTGTGGTAAATGAATGCGGCGTGCCTTCCCGGCTTTATCATTGGCTCCGGGTAAGTTTTTCTCAGGAAGGGAAATTCAGCAGTTATGCCTGATCTGACGTGTCTGTATATTTTATTAGTCGGTAGACATCATGGGCTCCATGGACGAGATGATATTCCACTCAATCGTAACGGGGTCCACCCCGCGAGGTAAGAAATTTTGTGCGTCCGGAGTGCACGGAGCTTACAGGCAGGATAGAGAGCTTCAATTTTTGGGCGTTTGCATCAAACCAACAACTTCCTTTTGTCGCGCCGACCCCCACTCAGGCAAATAAGGAAGCACCTGGCCATGTCGGCGGCGGGAAGCAAAAGGTATCTAAACGGGACCCCAAGGTGAAGGAGGAGCGGCCCAAGCCGACGCGCGCCAAGTCGGCTAAGGCCAAGAAGGCTGCTAATAAAAAGAATGCCGCCGTCGCTGCCAATGAAGAAAACACCAACAGCAGCAACACCCAAGAGCCGTTTACGGGCGATCTCTCTCCGGTAGTAAAAACTCAGAATACACCCACGCCGGTAAGCTCCCATGCTGCGATACCAAGCAGTAACAGCCAGCCTGCTCCGCCCCAGACGCCCCAACAGCAGCAGGCACAAACGCCAGTACAGCTGCCACAACAGCCGCCCCAGCCGCAGGCGCAGCCCATGAATGCGTACCAGGCGATGCAGCAGCAAGCCCTGCAACAACAGCACCTCCAGCAACAGATGATGCGGCAACATGTGCTGCACCAGCAGCAGCAGCAGATGTTATTCCAGCAACAGCAGCAGCAGGCACAGCAGCAGCAACAACAGCATCCACAGGCCTTTGCGGCGTCGATGGCGCCTCCTCTACCTCCAGGCACACCATACCAGCCACAGCAAGCAGCATACCCTGGGCATTTTACCCCACAACAGCCCACTCAGTAAAAAGCCTTTTGTGCGCGTCCTCCTCCTCCTTCGCCTACTTTCCTCTCGCTCTCTTTTTACACACATAGTTCATCCGTCCTCTCATCCCTTCGTATTCTCTTCTGAGGAGAAAGAGACTCCTTTCTCTCTATCATCACACTCAAAAATTATCATATAACTTATGGTATCCGCTTTGTACATGCTCTTTTTCTTCCTTTTTTTCTCTCTTCTTTTTCTTCTTTTCACTGTCTTGTTTTTCCCATTCTCCTTTATCTTTTGCATGCCATAGCAAGCTGTACAAAATCTTCTACAATGCAATCCAATATATTAAGGTTTTTTCTTTACTGTATAGTTTGAAGTGTGCTGTCTTCTATCTTTATATTGCCATATGCGATATACATTCAGTATGTAAATCTTTAAATTTATATATACATGCTTATCAAATCATTGAGACTATGTCCTGTACATAATCTTCACCCGTTCCATGCACACTATGCTATGCGTTCAATGACCTGATCCTACTCATACACACATATCGTACCTATTTGATTGCAGGTAATTTCCATACGTAATACATAGGTACCCTGGAGTTCTGCATAAAACACACAAAATATCACCATACATGCAATGAAGCAATTACGTTATAAATACACAGTTTGTTTTGTCTCACAGGATAATAACGTCGAAATTTTTTACTGTACATTTTTGGCAAATCTCGATACGTATGTTACACAGACTTTTCAAGAGAAAAGTAAACCCATTGGCTTGCATGTATCATTAGTCGACTTGGCAAATTTGTAGCATATAGATATACATGTAATAACACTCCAGGAGAAATATGCTGCAGAAAGCACAATATTAGTAGACTTGTAGCTCACCTACAACAAACAAACGCTAAGCAATTGAGTACTCTATTATATCGTTTCCGGAGCGAAGGTTATCCAATTTTACTATTCGCCCTTATAGTAAACACCGGTCTTTCTGCTCATTCCTTTCCATCTGATTCAGACTATTATTCAAAATGTTGCACTGTCACTTTAGGGGAAGTCATTCGTATCCAAATGGTAAATATCTCTCCCGCGTTAGGATATGGAACGCATTGCTAAAGCAAAACGACGAAGATCTTACTGTCATTATCGCAAGTCAAGAAATTATATACGTGCATAAAAGTTATTCCCAAATCGATTAATGGATCCTGTAACAATCGCAGGAAAAGTTCGTTATGAATGAGACCAGGAAAAGTTTATCCTTTAGTTTTATGCATACTCTAATTCCGTTAATATCATGCACCTCCACGGTAATCGAGAGACGGTATCTGACCTAAGCGTCATGTATCACAATCACCACGAACCCCATCGAAAAATATTTTAGGGTACAATTTAAGGAAGTATATATGTCCCAATCGAATGTCTGGTCTCATCAGCCATATCACCGGCAGTTAATATTTAACTTCTCTTTATTATAAAGGACGAGTTGTTCTACATTTCTATTCACGATCTAAGCTTATCCCCCGTTAAGGCTGATGAGTAAAGGGCTTTTAACAGTGAACAGTAATGTAAATGTCAACTCTTTTTCCATATGTAAAAATTCAATAGACAACCACGATTTTTGTGAGGTCATCGTTCTATTTCTTATGTGCAGGGCGGTTGTCTACCCAAAGCGAAGTTTAATACTGCTGACATCGATGGGCGTGGTGAGTTAGGCGCACTAAGTGGCGTTTGCTGCTGACCCTCTTCCTCCTTTCCATGGATACTCTCTAGCAATACTAAGTCAAAGCTCTGCTGTCTAATAATCTTATCTCGGTCTCAAGTTTATCCCTGTGAGTTTAGAACTATGCGGATTATACCGAACGTTGGGCGAATAAGCTACCGCTAGCTTGGCTTCCTTCGGTCAGCGGTCCATAACATGGAAAGCAAGGAGCAGGAGCAAGACGGGAAGGAGGCACCTTACTCTTTTTATAAAACAATATGTATCGGCATGTGTATCTCATTGGCGGAACAACACGTGCTTTTCAATGATTCGCAAGTCCTTCGACGTTTGTTGCTCTCTGGAGCCATATTTAGCTGAACGTGTTCGTATTCTCTTCGGTGAGTATATACGAACGGGATCTTACCAGTAGGCTGAATGCACAGGAATGGCCTGAATACTGGCGGAAGAGGCGTGATCTATAATAAAGAAAAAGAGCACCCCTATTATCCGCTAACGTTTTTCTTACAACCCTAATATGGTAGTCCCAGGCTCCCGGCAATGTAAAAACTCAAAAAGAAGTATGCAGTTCAGTCGATAGAGATCATCGAAAGAGTAATTCAAGGGTACGTTTTGCTTTAGATGCTTCTCATACGGATTAATTATAAGATATCTGTGATCTTGAGGTGAGAGATTCATTGGCTTGCGGAAATCAGGCATAAGGAGGACTTCTTGGACAAGTTGACATTATAAAACAAATCCATGCTCCATTCAATGCGCAGTATCACCAAAGAAGCCTGCTGTTTTGTACTTCATTATAATACCCTTGATGTAGAGCTAAGCTCAGCCGCGGAAACTGTTTAGTATTTATTGTGCGTCGACGGAATACCTACTGCCTGCTTCTATTTGTCGTCCGAAGATACAAAGACATTACGCATGTACGAAGCTATGGTTCACGGAAGGACACGGGTGGTCAAGGCAACCAGACGTTTTACGTTGTCGAATTCAGTTATTGAGTGATAATAAGTGGGCTTTGGTTTCGTTTTTCTTTGCCAGCTGCGTACATTTCTTCTCCACAAGCACACCTCCATGGGCATCTAAGATCTCCACTGCTCCGCAGGATAACCTGAAGCATACTGCGATAATGTTCCTCCTAGATTTAACGGATACAGAAAATATGGACAAGTCTCCCGACGCTTTTTGCGTACTTTCTACCCTTTTACAAACCATTCTTGGTCCAAGCTTGCTGATTTACAACCTCACTCTGAAGAAAGGTCAGTAGATTGATCCTCATATGCCGGCCTTCCTGTTTTATATCCCCCGCAAGAGAACTCTCAAACTCACAAGCCAGATAGCGACTAGCGACATTAGGCATAACAGAACAACATAAGCGCACCCGGCGCAGATAAACCCCGAGACAGGGCGGTTAGGGCCGATAGGCCCGCACAGTTTAAAGACTTGTAACATGTATAAATCTAATGCCCACATTCAAGTGGAAATATGAAGAGCAAAGAACAATGAAATACACTGGGGATGCAGATAAATGACTCTGTACTTATGTAGCCCAGAAAGGAGAAACGCGCCGAAAGGGGGCAGCCAGGGTGATACTGTCATTTTTATTTTATTTTGGTTTGGTTTGCATCGCACAATCCTTCATGAAACACAAAAGAATCGATTGCATAAGTGGGAAGGAAAGAGTCCGACAAATCGTAACGTTATGTGCATACAATCCAGGGTCGCATTGCAGCTTTGTCAGTAGTCACGGAAAAAAATGAGCCCAATGCACATATGCAGTAAGTACGTAGTATGAGGAGCAAAATGGTAAGCTTAAGATCGTCTATCAGCCTACGAAAGGAGGTTTTGCTGTGAAACAAAAGTGAGTGGCTCTCGTGACTGAAGTAAACCTTGCAAAGCATGTTTTGGTTTATACTGCAGACATATTAAAGAGCGTTTATGTCTAAAAGAGACATATGAAGCTGATTGTAATAACAACAGTGACAAGTATTGTTGATGCTTGCAAATGTCATAGTATTATAAATAACCTGGGCGATGCTATTATATTTGTAACGTAGGAAGTGAGTGGCAATAAACTTTAACTTTATATGGACAATCTGCGAAGACAGTGACCAGGAATACGGATGAGAAGCGTAGCAGACGTCAACGTGCAGATAATGAAAGCATACATTTTCTAAGCACACATGTAGCAACAATAAATTTATATAACTTTGCTGAAGAAGTAGAGCTATACTGTAATATAGACGTATCGGTTGGTGGCTGCGGGCAAGGCGTAAGAGAAGGAAATGGTATGATCCAAATTCGGTGGACAAATTCATGCAGCGAATGAGGGCGAAGAAAGAACGAAACTCCTCATACTCCTCGCCTAAATAATCTCCACCTCCTTTGCATTCACTTGTGTATGCCGTCCCAGCAGCAGCAGTACAGAGTACAGCGCATGGCTTCTATTCAAACAGCTGCTCACTACGGTAGAACACATCCCTCGCGTCCCGTTCACCCGCAGCAACAAAAAGAGCCGCAGCAACAGCAGCAGCACCACCAACAACAACAGTCGTACCACCACCCTTCTTCTGTTTCTGTTGCTTCTGCTTCTGCTTCTGCTTCTGCTTCTTTGACAGCCTCTCATTCCATGCCACCATCCCTTCCCATGCAATATGGCACTGCAAACAGCTCAATGTCTGGCACCGACAACCCTAATCACGACAAGTCCATGATGACACCTGCCACTTCGTGGGGTTCGCCACCCGCTGCTGCTGGCTCTCCCCGGTATGAAGTGGCATAACGTCATGATCATTGACGATCCATGATCACTCATCGCTTACTAAAAAGGAAAACGACCGGACTCGCAACCAGCCAAGCCGTCCTGAAGCTTATGGAGTTCAGTGACAGGCTGTCGCCTCAAGCGAATGTTGTACGTATTGCTGCTTGTTTCTGCAACAGAAGAAAGGATATGTAGCCTGGGAAATAATTTACTCTTTTTCCCTTTTTCAAAAAAGGCAACCCACCGCCAAGAATGGGATCGTTTCGTTGATGACTTCTTTCTCAAGCCAAGATCTCGCTTCAACTTCACCTTGTATAACATTGAAACAGAACAAAAGCGTGAATATAGTAAGTGCACCTTTCTTTTTTGTTTGTACCATACTTATCGTCTGAACCCATCCGATGTAGCCCTCTCTGAAGCATCCGTCGCTCGTTTCTTCCAAACACAATACAAGAGTGGGGCCGTCGCCTTGCAACTCATCCTAGAGCAGACTAACGAATACTTTTTGCCCGATGGTATGCTTCTCGAGTGCCCACGCTCCAGTCTCATTTATCGCTATGAGAGTGGCAATCTGGTAATTCTTTTGTAAACAGTAAACACACCAATGTCCTGAACCCGTGCTTTTATTTTTCTATCTAGACGGTCATGAGTGGCGTTTTGTTTGTCGTCCTCAAACTAGACAGCGACGACTTGAAAATCGAACGCTTCGACTTTGAATGCACCAATCACGACGATTTCATTTCCCGTACAAGCCTTAATCGAAAACGAAAAGCCAAGAAGAGACCTATCCTTGAATCCCCTGTCACTGAATGGGGTATTCCTTCTGATGTACTCGATGTGCTTGAGCTCGCAGACGCAGCCACCCGCTTAGAGGAACTCATCATGACATCCATATCGGTCGAAAAACCGCCGCAAGGTAAGTTACAGAAAGGTCTGGTAATAGCCTCGCGAAATGCGACACTAACTCTTATTTAGATCTTTTATCGCAAGGAAGCACACCTTCCGTATCAGCTTCACCTTATCCAACGACAATCCAAGGCCTGCAGCAACCGATCCCAACTGAACAACTAAAGTTCGCTACGCCTGACATTCCCCAGCATATGCTGACACCCAACCCATCTGCGGCGGGTTCAGTACCCTCGCAATATCGCACGCGTTATCCTGCCTCTAATACGAAGCAAGCGCACATGGCTTCACCTTTACGATACAGTACGGTTGGACCAGGTAAAGGACGAAAGACAGGTATTGAATATCTCTTGCTAACTGCCTCCCTTCAGGTGGTGGAGGCCAAGATATAGCATTCTCTTGAAACTTATTGGCATCACGATGCAGTGTACATAATCTTCATACCCGCATCTCAAGTCTTATGTATCTTTAGAATAATTCTTCCCTTTTTCTTTCTGCTCAGACGTAACATGAATAGATATGGTCATAATGTTCGAGTATATACACAAAAGCAAGAAACAAAAAACGATGCGCGTCGCCTCCCTCTATCTCTACTTCACCCTTGACGCGGCTTTTTGGCAATCATATCACTACCATCATCGTCATCATCATCATCATCATCAATGAGGGAACCTGCAGGGCGCTTCAGCGTTTCTGCCACCTGTTCCGGATCGGGTGCCTTCCTCGGCAGCTTCTCTGGGGAGGTAGCAAGTGGCGAATTGCGAAAGTACGCGTGTTTGAGACACTATCATCCGATATAACACTGTCAGCTGAACCCAGTAGTCTAAGGAGCTCTGACTTACATCTTCAGTCGTCCATCGCTTGGCAGGATCAAAGACGAGCATCTTTTCGAGTAGATCCAGGGCATCCGTACCTGCAGCGGAAAAGTATTGCCGCAGTGACACTTTGGGAAACATCTTGAACTGGACAAAGTTGGGCAACGACGTCATTCCCTGTAAAGGTTGTAAGGCGTACGCTTCCTCTCCGTGGTGACGACTTACCGGCCAATCCGTTTCGCTAGGCGTTCCGAGGGCATGGAAAATCTTTGTGAGCTGGTCAATATCCGAATCGCCCGCGACATAGGGTGTCCGCAACATGAGCTCGGCAAATATACAGCCCACGGCCCAGATATCGACGGCGTAGGTGTACTCTTGAGCACCAAAGAGTAATTCAGGTGCACGGTACCATCTGATGGCAGTCAGTGTCAAGGTAAGAAGACTTCCCAGGATGAATCAAGTACCTAGTCACGACTTGCGAGGTCATGGGTTTATTAGGATCGCCCCATTCGCGTGCGAGACCAAAATCAGCAATTTTCAGGACACCATCACGCGTCAAGAGTAAATTGTTTGGTTTCATATCCTATAAGGAGGTCAATACGGCAATAAACAGTGATCGTTTCGACATACACGATGGAGAACAAAGTGGCGGTGACAGTGATCCAGACCACGTAACGTCATGAGCATCCAGGACTTGATATCTGCAGGCATGAATAAGATCGTCTTATCCTTGATCACCTGCTCTAGATCGGATTCCAGGTACTCCAGCACAAGGTTCAGGTTCGTTTTATGCGAGAAGACGTCAATCAACTTGTCAAGGTCAGTCTAAAAATGTAAACCTATATATCTTGTTCTTGTTACCTCAATCACGTTGGCATGCCGCAGCTCTTGAAGATGCTTCACTTCTCGAATGGCCGTCAAATCGAGACCGTCCTTGAATTGACCCATTTTGATTTTCTTGATGGCAACTTGGCGACCGGTGGATACCTGAGTGCCTGAGCATCAAAGATCAGATCAGCCAAGGATCGTCAGGATGGCATAACGTGTTTGATCTCGATTGTTGTCACTTTACGTACCGCGATAGACCACGGCGTAGGTACCCTCACCAACCTTGAGCGTCTTTTGGTAGCGTCGCTCAGTCGTTCGATTTCTCTCGTCGGCTGCCTCGCTGTCCATGGCTTGCTGATTGAGTGAGTTTATGTGTGTCGCGCTCAAGAAAAAGAAGTCAAATCCATGCGCTTCAATTTCGCAGTTGCGCTTGTTCTTATTATTCGAGCGGCGTTTGCTCTTCTGCTTCACTCACCTGTTGCTGGTCATTAAAGACAACATAAAACACTTGGTATACAAAAGCCAGCTTTATTATCTATATATGTCAGTCTATGCCCTAATGTGACCTCGATATACCATATTATTGGAAACTACATGTCTGTCATTCTGTCTATTACGTATGCGGTATTTCATGGTTCATACACAACGAGATTGCCGACATACGTGCAATATCACCAGCTGCTATCTACTACTATAGTATAGTATTGATGCCTCCCGGACCTTTTATGATCCACGCCGAATGTGTGCAACTCCAAATACAGGTGTGTCATGACACGACAGGGTAGTAGCCAAATTACATAGGATATGAAGAATAAGTGCACTTCTCTTCTTTGCATGGGCACATCACCTTACGATATACGGTACATACATATAGATCCTTCCAGATCTATCAGATGATGCACAGTTTGACTTCGTGAGAATACCTGTTCCACGGATCGGAAGTATTTACTTTTTACCTACAGTATTTCTCCTTTTGAATATCTGGACGTTCCACCGTCGTCTTTTTCTCCCATGAAACAGGAACTAGTCTCCTCCGTTCCCGCTGTCTACCGGATCTTACGTGAGCACCGAACTTGGCTTCTTGTACTACTACCCCACGAAAGGAGATACAGATCTCCAGAATTGCGAAGAAAAGGAAGAGGGTAATCTATATTACATAATGGAAATCTTACCTCTCCTCGTAGTGCAGTGCAGATCAAAGGCATCGAAACGTATCGAATGGCATAATGTGCATATGTAGCTATGTTATTGTTAAAGGGTTAGATTGAATAAACCGAGACCTAGGAAGTCTATCAAAAAGCATTTAGCTCGGATGGTTACCGGTGGGAGTCGAGTAACACAGTTTAGAGGACTTTCCCGTCACTTGTGACGATGCGGGAGTACAGACGTATACCTTAATCATCACCGTGTCTTTCTCTAAAGTCCTATGGCTTAAGTAATACTCGTGCTGTTGCACAAGAGGTATGTCTTCCAGCATTTTATAAAAAAGGTATCGCCTGACGGTCTCTTTGTTAGTCTTGCGCTCCACCTCGCTTGGTCACCGATTCAAATTTACGCACGAACAATGGTGTTAGCAAAATGTGTAGTTGCGAGCATAACGGCAGCTATATTGGCCACAACTGCCGTCGCTATACCTGCTCCCTTGCAATTTGATAAGCGAAGCGAAACTGACAAGCCAGTGACATGGGATAACCATACCCTTATGATCAATGGCGAGCGGTTGTTTCTGTACTCGGGTGAATTTCATGTACGTAACGTAAACTTGAACGCTCATTCTGAATCCTGACATGTATTTAGTACTATCGACTTCCATCGCCCGGACTTTGGGTGGACATTATGGAGAAATTCAAGGCTCTTGATTTTAACGGTGTGTCGTTCTATTTCTACTGGGGCTATCATTCACCCAAAAAGGGCGTCTACGACTTCTCGGGCGTGCGTGATGTCCAGAAAGCCATCGATGCCGCAACGCAAGCCGATCTGGAGATTATCACGCGTCCTGGCCCTTACATCAATGCCGAGGTTGATGGCGGCGGATTCCCAGGTTGGACCAAGACGCAGCATGCTGTGGCGCGCAAGAACTCGACAGAAAATAATGAAAACTGGTCCGAATGGCTCTCTGCCATTGATGCAAAGCTCGTTCCCAACCAAATCACGCACGGTGGACGTGTCATTTTGAATCAGATAGGTGAGTACACTATAAAGAGTAAAATTTGGTCTATCTGAGACTCATGCCGTGTTGTATGTATTTAGACAACGAGTATGCCGCCAACACTGACGAGTATTATATGGAAGCTATCAAGGAGCAGTTCTTGAAGGATGGTATGGACGTACCCACCATATTCAACGACCCCAACACAGGTGCCCATTTCGTGCACGGTATCGGTGCTCCAGACATTTACGGCTGGGACAGGTATGTGACTTGAAAGATACTGCATTATGACAATGTTATACTGATGAGATAATCGGTACAGTTATCCGGCTGGATTCGACTGTAGCAACCCAGATGTCTGGCCCAACAACGCCAATTTTGGCTGGTATGACTATCATATGGCAAACAATCCTGATCAGCCCGTCGCGCTATACGAGTTTCAAGGTGGTGCGTTTGATCCATGGGGCGGGCCAGGCTATGATGCCTGTCGCAAAATGGTCAGCGAGCGCTATGCTAAGGTGTATTACAAGAACAATTATGCGAACGGTGCCAGAATCCAGAACCTATATATGGGCTATGGTATGTGTTATTCTGCGTGTACGTAAACACTCAATGACTTACTTTTTGGTTTAATAGGTGGTAAGAAAGATATTCTTGAAAAAAAAAAATGTGTCATGATAATTAGACGCCGCTTTCTACGATAAGGAACGAGCTGGGGTGGTATTGCCATTCCATGTAAGTACAGAAACTACATCAACAGGCTCGAGCACTGAAAAAAATTTGACTTACATCTACTTCCATTCTTAAAAGCTGTCTACACTTCCTATGACTATGGCGCTCCTATTTCAGAGCCTGGATTGATGACTCCAAAGGCCCATGAAGTGAGACTTCAAGGTAAGAAAACATATAGTATACTTCATGTAGCTTACTCAATCAACACTTGCTTCAGGCACTTTCCTGCATACTGTCAAACCTTTCTTGTCTGCCGACCGATTTAACGCCACAACTGATAATGATGATATCCATATCAATGGCTGGATCGATCATGAAACAGGCACAAAAGTTTATATTGTCCAGCACGAACAAACCAACTCTACTGAGCTGACAAAGTAAGCACGGCCATGCAGCCGCGCGGCTTAATCTGTTTTATCAAATTTCTCATTATTGATGTTTAGGTTCCATATCTCGGTAGAGAGCAAGACGGCAGGAAAAACGATTGATATTCCAAGAAGCAGCAAGTTGATTCTGAACGGTCGTGATGCCAAAATGCTTGTTGCCGACTATGCATTCAACTCACAGCAGCTAGCGTATACAACCAGCGAAATATTTACCCATCAGTCGATGGGATCCTTCGATGTTATCTTAGTGTACGCTTATGAGAATGAAGAGGGTGAAATTGCGCTCAAGACAAGCAAGGGCGCTCAGGCCCAGTCCAAGGACAAGAATGTCAAATCAAAGTACGCCAACGGTCTATTGCAAGTCAACTACAAGCATCCGAACGGAACAACACCTATTTTAATCCAGCAGGACACCACCGACTTGCTAGTCCTTGTAGCTGGCTACAGCAGTGCTACGAAGTGGTGGGCTCCCATCATCGACAAGGACACCCAGCAGCGCGTGCTCGTGCACGGCCCCTACTTGGTCCGCTCTGTTACTATCAAGGACACCACGCTCTCGCTGCGCGCCGATATCGACGAGACAACCGATATTCAGATCATAGCACCTGATTCCGTCACCCAGTTTGAATGGAATGGCAAGGCGGTCGAGCTCAAGAAATCCAGGGTGGGCATCTGGCAAGGAGTGCTCAAATTCACCAAACCCAAGGTCAAGTACACCGATCTCTCGAAGGCCAAGTGGCAGTACCATCCAGCTTCTCCCGAGAGCGATCCTGACTTTGATGACTCAGGTTGGATAAGGGCCAGCCATCTGGAAACCAACTCGATCACGCCCCATGATACGTATCCCGTTCTGTTTGCAGACGACTATGGCTTCCATACCGGCAGTCTCTGGTTCCGTGGCACCTTCAATGGATCAGAGGCCATAACAGGCTTCAACCTGACCGCGAATACGGGCACCGCAGCTGCGTGGGTTGCATGGCTGAACGGCAAATACCTCGGCGGTTTTGAGTCTGGCAATCAGGCCTTTACAGATCTCGGTGACGCGCTCAAAAGCGATGGCGAGAACGTGATCTCGTTGCTGGTCTGGACCGTGGGCAACGCCGACGACTGGAATGCGGTATGTTTCTCATGACTCGCTACGGAGTGCACGCTAATTTTCGTTTCTCTTTATTTTTTCACATAGAACGATGCTTACAAGGAAGCCCGCGGCTTTACCAAGGCTCAGCTGCTAGGTGTGAGCAACCAGACGATCTGGTCCATTGACTGGAAGGTCCAAGGCAACTTGGGCGGGGAGGACCTGGCAGACCCTGTGCGAGGTCCTTACAACGAAGGTGGCCTCTATGGTGAACGCAAGGGCTGGCATCTGCCTGATTTTGAGACCAGTGACGCGTGGACGACGGTTGATGTGCCTGAAAGCAAAAATCGCAGCGGTGTCTCGTGGTACCGCACCGAGTTCGAGGTCAGTGTGCCCAAAGGCTATGATGTTCCCATGGGTCTGCGCTTCAAGGACAAAACGAGCCAGCGCTACCGGGCTCTCGTCTTTTTGAACGGCTGGCAGCTAGGTCGCTATGGTATGTGAACAAGGACGAGAAAACCAAATGGGTGATATAGGTAGACTGATTCAAATTGCTGTTTGCAGCCAACGACTTGGGACCCCAGGAGCTCTACTATCTGCCTGAGGGCATCCTAAACACGAACGGCAAGAACACGCTTGCGCTTGCCGTGGTTCCTCTAGATGAGGCAGCGCAGGTGGGTGAAGTGGTGCTGGAGTCTTATGGTATTCTTCAATCAGCCAAACCAGAAGTGGACCTCGTGGAGTCGCCCGGCTATGACAAGAGCACCCGGGAGTGAAGTATAGTACGAAGGCGGAAAGACATGATGAGTTCCTCGTTATACGTAGAAATAAATCGATCTTCTATGTATCTTTTTGGTTAGATCTATCGTACAATGGAATGGCATGGGTAAAAGCGATTGAGATCATGGGACCAAAAACGGATATCTATTATATTTATTGGTTCTTTTGCATGAATCACACACGCCCCGTTGAAACTGGGCTAATCATACCGACAGTAATACAAAGAGTCACTTACCTCCTTTCCTAAACTTTATTGTATCCACCTCAAAATCACTCCACGATTCGTCAATCTTGACTATAAACTTACTCCCCTCTCCTACTGAATAAGTATGTCTTGTTGATCTTCCAATACTGTTCTATTCAACGTTTCCTTTCTCAAAATAGTGAAAGAGGATGACGCGATGAGTAACAGGCCTGTGCATCCATTGCCCTACCGATCCATGCTGCAGGAGATGCTTTGGAGTAAGTCATTCACTCTCGTGACCTTATAAACCTAAACGTATGGCTTGTAGCAAACAGGACGGTTATTGCGGCATCCTCTGCGGCCGTGGTTGGTGTCGTGGCTGGTTATCCGGTAATAAACGCGTTTTCTATGGTTTATAGTGTTGGCACTCACCTTCTGCATGTTATAGTTCGACTCAGTCAAGACTCGGATGCAAACTGAGCCATACGACTCCATCAAGGCTTGTGTGAAGCAAACCTACAAAGAAGAAGGCATACGCGGGTTTTTTAGGGGTACTATCTGTCTCATATGTCATATCACGCACTGACAGTGAGCATCTGAGATAGGTGTCCTACCACCCCTGGTCACCGTGAGCATTATCAAATCCGTCTCGTTTTCTGTCTATGAAGATACCAAAGGATTCTGCAAGGCGCATTTTCCATTTATGCGTCAAGACCAGCTGAGTTCTGTCATGGCCATCTCTACCTTGGGCGGTGCTGTCAGCGGTGCTTTCATCGCCACCTTCAGTTGCCCGGTAAACAGTCAGGTCAACCACAAGGACGTTTCGCTTATGTCTTGCTTTAGTTTGAGCTTGTCAAGATCCACAAACAGCTCGAATTTCTCCTGCAAGCGAGTAGTATATCCACAGGAGCGACCGTCGTCCGCGCGCCTTCAGAACAGTACATGAAAGACCACATGAAGAAGCGGCAAACCGTCAACCGTACAGTCGGCGCTGGTATTCCCATTGCCCCCAGTGGCCGTGGCGCGACACACACGAGTGCGACCGAGCGCTGTCGCAAGCAACACACTGCCACGTCTAGCTGGCACTCGGCCCGGGAAATCATCCGTAACAAGGGCTTCTTTGGCCTCTGGAGCGGCTTTAGTCTCCATTTTGGTGAGCTACCCATGAAATGATACAGGTCTCTGTCTACTTACACATTGTCTGGCAGTGAGAGACATGGTTGGGACGTCCGTATACTTTGGAGGGTACGAGACCACGAAATTCTTGTTGACAAGCGCAGACCGACCCGCTGGGCCCGTCGAGCAGTTTTTAGCGGGCGGCATCTGTGGTATCCTATGTTGGCTCGCCGTGTTTCCAGTTGATCTGGTGAAATCCTTGATTCAAAAGGAAATTTTGGCACCCAAACCAGCCTACAAGTCTACTCTCGACTGCGTGCGCGATATTTATCATACCCGTGGCGCGCGCGGCTTTTACCGCGGTATTGCTGTGACTCTGATGCGTGCCTTCCCGTAAGTTTTTGAGCGTGATTTTTGGAACGTATGTATTCATCTATTTCGTCTATGTGTAGTATACATTCTTTGAATTTCCTGGTGTATGAGCAAACGCTGCGCTTTGTGCGTTACGCCTCCCATCATACCGAGTATGTGTCTTTGTAAATACATGCCCAAATTTTGTACATAGGATATTGGTTTAGCAAGGAGGATGGGGGGTCAGTAAGTCTATCTAGGTTGGGAATTAGTGTTTGATTTCGACCCGCTTGCCGGGAACCCAGTCGACAATGGCACGTCGAATGTTCTCCCAGTACTGCAGTTGAATCATGTATTCCTTGGCCTGATCCAAATCATTGCTCGCAAAGGCGGCCGATAAGTTATGCACGGTTTCCTGGTATTGCTCTACAACCGAAATGAGTCTCAATATCCATGGGACCATGTGAAGGTTACCATCGTTACGCTGCTTAAGATCAGCGACCTCATCCTCAGTAGTGGCTTCTTCGAGCTCTTCACGGAACTCCATGATTTCCATGAGCAGTTCAGGGTCGTGAAGAGACTCTGTCTCGTCGACCTGTTGGCCCTTGAGGCCGAGCATGTACTGAGCGCGGGCGAGAGGATCACGCAAGGTGTGGTATGCCTTGTTGATAATGGCAGACTGGGTCTGGGCGTATTGGTGCTCCTTCTGCTCGGCCTGGGAGTAGCTGTCTGGATGGGCTTGTTGTTGCAGCTTTAGGAAGTTGCGACGCAGCACAGGCACGTCCACGTCAAACACGGGTTGATCTCTGCACAATGACGAGTTAGCCGAGAACAGTTATGACAATTATGCTATTAAAACTTGCTTGTCGTCGCCAGCGCCTGCACCGGTCAGTTCAAAGAGGTTGACGTTGCTGTTCACGGGTTGGACTGAGCCGCAATGCTTACACAGAACGGCAGCTACCGGGGTAGGATCGCTGCATTTCCAGCATTGGTGTTCGGCACGGAAACAGGCTGAGGTTGTGGCGAAGGTTCTTCTATAAAAGAGCGGCTGGATCTGCAAGGCTCTTCTTGTGGATTGAAGTACGCGAGGCAGCATTACAAAAAGAAAGAATAAAAGAATATTCAACCGGTTACCCGCGCACGCGGATTCGTATTATATGTCATGCCTTCCAAATGCGTATATGTGCATGGATCCGATAATTTTCATCTTCTCTCCTTCTTTTTTCCTTTATCTCCTTCTCGCTTGACCAACAATGGACCACGGACACGACGGTCATCACAATATGCCTGGCATGCCTGACATGCCCGAAATGCCAATGTGTTCCATGAACGTATGTCTGCATCCGTTCCAATCTTGTCTCGTGTTTTAATCTGCTCCCCTAGATGCTGTTTAACTGGCAAGTGGAAGACGTCTGTGTCGTGTTTGAATGGTGGCACATTCGTACTGCTTCAGGCCTTATCGCGTCCTGCTTGGCCATCTTCGCCATCGCGGCAGGGTACGAGTTCCTGCGCGCACAGTCGGCTGTGCTCGACCAAAAGTTGCAAGACGCAACCGAGAAAAAGCGAGCAGACAACTTTGCTCAGGATCAAGAGGCTGCTGATGCATCTACGTCTGAGAGCCAGGGTCTCTTAAACGCCAGCTCTGCTGCTGTCAAGTAATGGTTATCCTTTGGTATCATAATGGCCTTATATTCACCCTCCTCTTTCTACAGATTATCACGGCAACAGGAAATCATTCGTTCGACTGTGTACGCCATTCTTGTGGCGATCAGCTTTTGGCTCATGTTGGTCTTCATGACCTACAATGGATACCTCATGATTGCTGTTGTCCTTGGAGCCGGATTCGGCCACTACTTCTTTGGTCAAGGCAGACTCAGAGCCAGTCGCTCTATTCAATGTCATTGATATCCTTCATTCCCCCTTTTTTTTCTTGTTTATTCCTTTCATGAATCCTAGCGTGGTGTGCATGATCCCATACTCTACTTGCATTGACTTTTACATAAAATAAAATAAGATAACATCTATACATACGTAGTACCATTCTATGCACGTTTCCCACCAAGATCATATGCATGTACAAACTAGGCATAAGGTTTTAACGACAGGATTGGTGCAGCATAATTCGCGCATGTAAAGTAAAAAAAAAAAGGTGTATACAGTATTTTATCACGTATACTCTAATATAATATGAAAGCATGAAGGAGGCATTGAAGAAGGTGTATATGTAGACATAATGCACGCCCTAATAATGCGACAACGCTGCACGGCTCCAAATATGTGATCATTGGTGATAATTTGTACTACACACTTTGCGAATTCCAAGAAACGCGTCTCAATTATTATTTACGAGTTTATTAAATGTATCCGAACTTGGAGAGTAAAACGTGGCAAATGCCCATACGTACATACACACAAGTCTCAGATATGACTTGTTTTGATCTTTTTTACCATTGCAGCTATTCATACTTTTCTTTTACCCTGGAGCAACATTTATGCGGTCGGCTAGCTGGTATTCCCGAGAAAGAGGCAATATGACAGCTTTGGAGAAGACTGATCCTACCACTCTAACATGCACAACGCGCATCATACATGGACCGAGATAGGATGAATTTCGAGTCCTTCACAATTACGGTCAGCTTGGCTCTGCGCTCGTGAAAGGATGCGTACAGTGTAACGCCTACCCCCGCCCTTGACAGATAAGCTTTCTCCTTTCAACAGGTGCATATATGGACTGATGGCTTGCACCCGGTACATAAATGTAGGCTCTTCCAAATTGCAGGATGACGTATATTTGGTTATGCTGCTTTACATTAGTTGAAAACACAGGTGAATAATCCGCTCGTCTACGTGGACTTGAAGTCTGTCTGATCGTGTTTCCGCTACACTGTTGATTACGTCTAAGTTTTAGCGCAAACGCCATGCTATTCTATTATTTTCATTTCTTTTCAGAGTGAATTTTGTGTGTGTGTGTGTGTGTGTGTGTGTGCATAATTTACAACTGGGGCGGGGTAGAAGGATGGTTTAAAGAGCCCAGAACTTGACTATCCGGTCCGCGCCTCCGCTGGCAAGTACGCCATCACGGAAATGTACAGAGTTGACGGGGCCAGTATGGCCAGCAAGGCTGGTATGTTGGAATGAGGTTCGGTTATAAATCTACGAAATAGAACCATGAGATCTACAGATCAGCAACGAAAAAAGGGTTGCTTACATCCACAGAACTTGATGTGGTGGCTGTGGCGATTCGGCTTGCATCGAATTGCAGACTGGAGACTGGATCCTTATAGGTTAATGTATCAAATACAGAGCCCGTCCGAAGATCCCAGATCTGTATAAAAGGAGAAGGAGATTTCGCATATCAGCTACACCACCTAGCAGATTCATTAGATCACTTACGCGAACGGTCCTGTCCATGCTGCCGCTGACGATATGAATTTCATCAAACTGGAGGGTAGTAATAGGACCTGGATAATAACGCTGAACATGAGTAGCTGTTGTCTTTAAAAGCCTTTCCCTTACCATTGTGACCGGGCAGTGTGCGATGTGCTTGGCCGGTACGCACTATAATAGAGTTGAGCAAATAATATTCATGTCACGATTCACTTATAACTTACAGTCCCACATGCGGATTTTGCCATCAATGGTACCGCTCGCAAGAGCAAAGTTCCAGAATTGAAGGGCACCGACGAACTCGTTGGCAGGTTCAAAAAAGTAGTTCTGGATGTCAGTAGCAAACGACCATGATTTTGAGGTACTGGTGTTGCTCGCCCACATCACATCGAGAGTCAATACGCACTGCTGCGTTTCGAGATCCCACTGCTTCATGGTCTTGTCATTGGATCCGGAAACCTAGCACTCCTATGAGAAACCTAATCTTCTCTTCTCTTGCTCCATCCAACTTACAGCAGTAACACCATCCGAATCAATGGCTGTGACCTCTCCTTGATGACCTTCAAGGCTTCCCAGACAGCAGTTTTCAATGACAGGTGGGAGTTCTTCGCCCGAGGCAGGCGAGGCAGGCGAGTCGGGGTCACTCGAAGGGAAAGCAGGCACGGGAATGGCAGAGAGATCCCAGTATTTGATGGAGCCGTCGTCGGAGCCGGTGACGAGACGTGCCTCGTTGAGATCGAGGCACCGTACCACACTCGTGTGACCGTCTAGGCTGCCCAAACAAACGTTGCGATGCAGGTCCCATGCCCGAACCGTACCGTCCATGGAAGACGATACTAGCATACCCTTGGGATGATTAAAGTCGAGACAGACAATCGAGTCATCATGGCCCTGAAGCGACTTGTAGCAGATACCAGGCTCGATAGGCTCGTCGTCGGATTCAACCGTTGTCTCTGTATCAGGTTGGACACTGTCCGTTTCGCGTCCGCCTTCCTCAACATTGATGATGGCCTCGTTTAGACCGTCGACTATCATATTGAAGAGACTGTGAGTACCGATAAATACAGAATGGGAACTGGCTTACTTGTCATTTGAAGTTGCTGTTCTTTTGTTTGTAGTTTTGTCCATTTTGCTTCGAGTTGCCTGCGCTTATTGAGCATCTCTTCTATCTGCAAGTTAATCTGCTCTATTTCGTTGGCAGTTGACGACTAGGATATGGCGTAAGCATACATAAGATCGATCTGCTTGGATGCGCATACCTTTTGCATTTGCAACTTGTCGTTCTCCTTCATGCGCATCTCGCGCTCAGCGATGATCTGAGTCAAGGAGCGGCCTGTGTCTGGTGGCAAGGGTCGCGTGAGCCAACTTCCTACATACTTGCTTGATTAACTTACCTGAGCCTGCTACACTGCTGCCTGAAGCGTGCTTTCTCCGTCTGTTCCGCGACCGTTTGGGAGAGCCAGTCGCATTGGCTGGGTTGTTCGTGGTGAGTGTAGGATAGGCAGCAGCGAAACCTTGGAACAGGGAGAGTGGAGCAGAGGAATCTGGAATGTCCTCCTTGAGTAATTCGGCACTGGATGGGAAAGCGCGACGGTGCAAGACGAGGTCGGATGAGGAAGAAGAGGAAGCATTGCTAGTGTTGGAACGTTGGCGCTGCTGCTGCTGTTGCTGCATGAGCTGAAGGGCCTTTGCAAGCGAATCGCTGCGATAGACAGTATGCGCAGCCAAAGGGCTGAACATGACGGTAGTAAGGGATTCGAGATGGGACAGCGGTGCAGACCAGTCAGGCAACGAAGTCGAGGTGGGTGAGAGCCAGTCGCGCGCGCTCCGGGCGAGTCCAAAGGCTGTGTCACGGGCGTTGCTGACAAGGGCAGTCGAGTAATGGTCACCACGACGCGTACTTGTGTTTATAGAAGCAGCTGCGGGTGTGGCTGCCGTGCTGCTCGAACCAGAGCCAGAACCACTGGGCTCGCTCTTTCTCGGCCGACTGTCGTTTGGCATTCAGTCTAAAAGGAAGAAGAAAGAGAGAGAGAGAAAAGAAGCTTATGTCGTGCTCTGCTGTAACCCAGAAAAGATCTCCTCTCTCTCTCACTCTCTTTTACCCCCGGGTCCGAATCCGAGCGACCACAATTTTCTCATACATAAACATCAACTCCGGCTGTTGTCTTCTGCTATCCGCAGAAAAAGACACGCTTCATGATGTGTATACATGTGCCTTCTTCCTTGGTAATCCTCTTTTCAACGATATAATAGCTCGCACGTTATCACTAAGAATTTGTACTCTTTCGTATTAAAACAAACAAGTTAAAGTTACCATCTACTCAGACTCGGCCCACACGTCAAATAGGGTGCAGCACAGTGTCACAAAGGCGGGGAGCAAAAGACGTGTGTGCGTGTCTCTGTGAAGTCGGTCCCCTCTTGCTTTTTCCTTATATAAAGTTAAAAGTAATATGCACCGTAACTGGCAGGCCATGGGCTTGACGCCCGCCATCCGACTCACCCTCCACCGTTCCTCACCGCACCACCATACCAGCGTTACTACGACGACCACAACTGCTCTTGTGTATACACGAAGACTCACGACCCAAAGACACTTGTTGCTTTCTAAAGATCGTCTTACCATCTTGAGGAGGGACGAATCTCGTCCGAATCTTGCCCAAGCGAAGCCTGTGGAAGATAAAGAGACCCTGATATCAAGGGCAGCTGTGTTTGCAAAAGAGCAACAGCAGCTTGCCGAAAGGGAGAAGGAAGAGGCCAAGCCAACCAAACTCACACTCTGGCAAAAGGTGAAAGCGGAAGCCGTGCATTATTGGCATGGCACCCAACTTCTCGGCCTGGAGGTCCGTATCTCCTCCAAACTAACCTGGAAACTCCTCAACGGCGGTAAACTCACTCGTCGCGAAGCTCGTCAGGTACGTTGTTTTCTTTTCATTTCAATTATAGAATTCATACGTCTTGTTTCTCATGGTGCATTAACTAGCTGCGCAGAACCACTTCGGATATTATGCGCCTCGTGCCCTTCGCCGTGTTCATCATTGTGCCCTTTATGGAATTACTGCTCCCTGTCGCACTGAAGCTCTTCCCTGATATGCTGCCCAGCACCTACGAGAGCAAATCGCAAGAGGAGGAGAAGAAACGAAAACTGCTCAAAGTGAGGCTGGAGATGGCCAGGTTCCTCCAAGAGACCATCGCCGAGTCGGGTTTTCCTGGCTCGGATTCTGCTCAAGCTGCCCAACAGTTTGCCGAGTTCTTCCGCAAGGTCCGGTATATACCTTGCCCGCTCTATACTTTTGACTCATATAATTTTCAATCACTACCTAGATCCGTATCACGGGCGAGCAGCCTTCCACAGAAGACTTGCTCAATGTAGCAAAGCGATTCCAAGATGAGCTCACTCTGGACAACTTGTCACGGCCTCAACTTGTCTCCATGTGCAAATATATGAACATCAATGCCTTTGGCACGGACAATTTTCTGCGTTTCCAAATCCGCAATCGTATGCGTCAAATCAAGGCCGATGATACGGTAGGTTTCGCATGACACGCAACACGCACTCGCGAGCTGACCCGCTTCAAAATCAGGTCATCCAACTCGAAGGCATTGATTCCTTGACGACCTCAGAGTTACAAGCAGCCTGCGCCGCACGTGGTATTCGGGCCGTTGCCACACCCGTGGATCGGCTTCGGGACGAACTCGCACAGTGGCTGGATATGCATGTCAATCACCACGTGCCTTCGACGCTCTTGATCCTCTCCCGTGCCTTTACCTATACCGACCAAACCATCAGCGCCGAGGAAGCCCTGCAGGCCACGTTCAACAGTCTACCCGACAATTTGGTCAACGAAGCCGAGCTGCAGGTGCTGGAGCTCGTCGGTGCTACTACTTACAAGCAGAAGCTCGACGTGCTGGAGCAACAGCAGGAGCTGATTGAGGATGAGTCAGAGCAAGAACAAAAGGAAGCCGAGGCGCGTCGTGAGGCAAGCGCAGCTATTGAGGCAGCTCCTCCACAGCCGGCCCTCGACGGTCAGGCACCCTCCGATAGTCAGCCCGCCACGTCGGAAGAAGGTGCTGCCGCGCCTGAAGACCTCCCGACACTTGATGACGCACTTTCGGAAGAACAGCAAGACGAACTCCGTGAAGCGCTGGCCCTCCTGCGTACCAAAATCGGCGTGCTCGAGGAACGCGCTCAACTCAATGAGATCAAAATTCAGCACGAGGATTATAAAGAGGTTTGTTCTAACTTTTTATTGCAAGTGACTAACGTTTTGTTTTCAGCTTGTGGAAGACCTCGAGGAGGCCACGCACCGGAAATTGGACAAGACAACGCAGCGACTTGGGAAGCGTTTGGAAAAGATGTTGGCCAAAATCGACAAGGAGTTGGATGGCATAGAGAAATAATTAGGGATATACCTCATCCGACAGCAAATAAATACGACATGAAAGCACGCATATTTCTTTTTCCTTTGTACAACACGTTATAACACGCGCTCTAATGCTCTCAGTGTATTGGGTGTTGATACGAAAAGGAGACTTGATGCTCCATTGTTTTGTTTGTGGTCTGTTTATCTTTCAGCTCGTTTGGCTCCTTTTAAGGAGCTCTGCTTTTCTAATACTCTGTCTTTGTCTCTCTGTGTATATGTGTGCGCGAATGTTCCTCTATTCCTCTCTCCTGGTGTAGTCAGTGTATATACGCACATCCTTTCTTTCATATACTGCTTAAGATTGGGCACTCTACTTGGTATCGTAACTCTGGTAAAACAGCAGGTTCAGGACAATTACCAGCAGGTTCAGGACAATGCGCTCCTATTTCATGTATACCCACCAGATGTATGTATTCAACATGTCACAGGTAGGGTGTTCTTCTAAGATCACTGAAGCGTATACGCAAGGGTTCCTGGATTTATGCATCTCCTTTTTTGCCACAAAACAAAGAAGCCTGTAGTGTCCCTGTTCTTTTTTTTTCCTTTGTATGCAGCACTGTGCCGCTTTATTGATAATACTTTTCTCATAATCTGTTGTGTTGTCTTTTTGAACGTCAATGCTGACAAAAAATTAGTTTGTTTGACGATCGTGCTTGATCGTAACATGGACTTTGATGCAGATGACAAGAGAGGAATTTCATTACCTCCTCTATGTGTGTTTACTCTAGCTAGAGCTAATTCTGGAAGGAAGTTGCAGCTTCCCATGATGTAAACGCCTGCAGCTCCTGTAAAAGCAGGGTGAAAGACTCGTTTCTTAAAGGCCGAAAGATCAGACTTTACAGTTACTTGGGGATATCAACTCTACATGAGACAATCGAAGGTTCGTAAGCATTAATTTGTCATGAAATTATACATGTGTACAATCTACATACATAAGATACATGCGGATGCAATTACTATAGGCTCGTGAAAGAGTCACCAGGCTGAAAGGCGTTTACATATAACTTATTAAGCGATTGTCAGACATATGTGTGTTCCAATCTAACATAGTAACCTCTGATTGTAGCTACGTGTAGTCTGCCAAAACACCTCCGGTCGCTTTGTTGATGAAGGGGACCTATGTACGTAGTAAAGCAGCATAAACAAACATAAAGACAGCGATCCGAATATCAAAGTATGCAGGAGGTAAAGAAGAAGAGGAGGAAGACGTTATGATCTATGGCGGCAGATTGCAGTAGGGTAGTACCATCACTATCATAGCTGAAGGAACGATCGAACGCGTATTTAGGATTTTATGAGTGTTGCCTCAGTATATAAAGACGCCCAAAATCATATCAAAAGTCTCAACTCTCTCTGCCTATAAACAACACTCTAATCTACCATGCGTTTCATTATCCCTCTTTCTCTCGCTGCCATTGCCCTGGCTTCGTCTGCATACGCACTTCCAACACAGCCTCTTCGTGGAGCTGGCGCTCTCACTGAGCGCGATGTGCAGAGCAAAACCCACAACAATCCTGTGCCTGCCAAGAAGGTCGAGGAAGACGATGACGATGACACTCGTAAGAAGATCGATGACGCCCTGGACGATGCCGATGACAAGCAAAAGGATGGTGCCAAGGAAACAGGCGAAGATGACGATGATGCCGATGACAAGCAAAAGGATGGTGCCGAGGAAACAGGCGAAGATGACGACGATGCGAAGGCCAAGGGTGAGGATGCCCCCATTGGTGAAAACACAGAAGACAAAGTCGGTGATATTAAGGACGCTGGCGACGACACCAAGGGCACGCTGGACAATGCTCCAGACAAACTTCATGATGCAGCTGGCGATGCTAAGGATGGTCTCCGTCATGCTGGCGATGTGGATGGCGATTTCCACGGTGCTCCTAACGGTGCCATTAGAGAGAGCCCAATCCATCGCTATGTCCAGGGCAGGATCCATGACACGTTCGCTCACCATTTTTAATGTCTGCTTCTTTGTTGGTTTTCTTTCCTCTACCCCATCCTTGGTGCTATAGCTTAGAAATGCTTCTGTCTTATTCATAGTCTAGTGGATGTTGAATTTTGTATGTAGTAATTTAATATGAAAAAGTGTTTTGAACTGGAAAACTTCCAAGATCATCGCGCCAATGTGACACACCAGTATCACGTTCAGATTTCAGATTTCTGCTTTATAGGCAATGAGGGGAGTTAGGTTCAAGGATCTTTCTACAATTGAATGAGTTTACCATTCGTTTCCATAAAAAGATATCTATATGCTTCTCGAGCTGCGGTTGCGTATCTCTGTCAACAAAAATGTACGTTGTGTATGACCTTCTGTTGCACGATATGTATATATTCATGCATGTTATATAATCCTCCCACGATCGATTTGGCAGAATTTTGACTCTGTTCTATACAGCATCATTTCAACAGCAATAAATAAAGGGTGCGTATAGTTCTTATTTAGCTGCTAATAACACCTGTTCTATAAATACGTACTGCGTATGTACATGTTATAGTATTATCAAACACATTAGGATTAATTCTCATGTCATGAGGGTAAGTGCGCTTTTGACTTTATTATACGCATCTTAAGTACTATCGGTAGTGCACACACATTTTCTCAGGAATGGTGACATAATATTGACTGTGTCAGCTGGAGCTTTTATATACTTACTACTTATACCTCTCCCTCGCATCATTACCCCCTATTGCTGTTTGCGTAGGTACACTCGTCCTTTATTAGGAGAAATGCCCTCACTTGTACGAAAAGGAACAAGAACACTGGATACCGTACCCCATCCTCAGAAAACTCTTCTTAAAGGGGATATAACGTAGGAGCGGTTGACGGATAAAAGTATGGCTGCACGTAAAGAAGGGAAAAACACACGTCTGGATGACTTGTAGTTTTGGCCAATAAAGTATATGCAATTATAATAGGTCTGTTCATCAAAATGATCTATGATAAGACATTGTAACAGACACTATCGTGGCATTATCAGTGAACTAGCTTCCTATATTAAAAGTCTGACCTGGATATAAACAGAAAATATCCCACATGGACGCATGAAAGATCTGCTCGGCAACGATAAGCTTTGTCTTTGCTCCTAGATTTTTTCTTTTTCTGTTTGCGTTGCTGACAGGCACGTTTCCAAAGCACGGCTTACTATTTAGGTAAAACAGCACATCATTCAGTTAGTACATATTCTGCCAAACGATCGACATATTAGTGCAGGTTATAGCAAAAGAGGTAACCGAGGGTGATGACAATAATAATGTTCTTCTGCCATCTGCATCCACTATAGGGTTGAAATTCGCGGACCCAAATAAATGCATGTACTTCATTTTTTGAACTTTAAAGACCTTACAGTTTTCCTTCAAGCACGTGCACTCAAAGCAGTATTCGGCACGAAATAAGAAATAATTCATAATCGGCATTATGAATGCGTGATACTTTGTCTGGTATGTGAACTAAAATATAATTTTGTATGTACATATACATAGATACAAATCCTTTTGTACAAGGAGAGAAGCAAATCATGTACACCCAAGGACTTGATTTCATGGGTTGTTTTACAAAGAATGACCATGGTGCATTGTTATTTTTTGTTTGGCAACAGTGCGTGTGCGTGTGCATGATGAGCAAGAGGAATTTTTCTACTCCTTGGCTTAATATACGAACAAGGAGAAGAGCTGATTTTCTCTTGTTGGATTGGCGTTTGCTTGGTCTCCTTAGATTGTTCCATTCACAGAGGGTTGAAGGCCCAATTATAGGGACTAAAGTGTCAGAGCATAACCATCGTATAAAAACCCTTGCTTCTCCTCTTCTACGAGCTCGGAAAACTGAAACAGCTATTGCTATGCGTCTTATTTCGCTTTCTATAGCAGCCTTTGCACTCCTCTCAGTCGTACACGGCATGCCTGTGGTCACTGGCAACAGCGATATTCAGCAGAAAGTCGCAGAATCACTTCAGGCACGCTATCCATTCGACGCTCAGGACACTGCCGCCGCTGCTTCTCTCAGGCCCAACACGGACAGCAGAGACTATGTTGATACTCATGACAGACATGCATCGACGGATGGTCAACACGGCGAAAATAAGTTGAAGGCTGAAGCTCAAGCCTACAGAGATCAAGGCGAGGCAGGCGAGTCCAAGTTTAAGGCAAAGATTTTTGCTGCCGAGATTTCGGGAGGTGATCAACACTCCACGCCTGCAAAAGAGGATGATCACTACAAGAAGGCTCAGGAGTCCGAGAACAAGCAGCATCCGCAGGCCAAGTTTAAGGAGTTCGCAGCTCATCCTGATGAAGAAGAAAAGGAGGCCCAGGAGAAATTCCATGAAGACGATGCTGGCAAGAAGCAGCACGAAGCCAAGACACAGAAGCTTGCTGCCCACCCCACCGATAAGGGCGAAGAGTCCAAGTCTGTCCACGATGGCAAGGATACAATGGCGCAAAAGAGCACCGGAGACAACGATGCCAGTCAACAGCATGCCAAGGTCCAAGCCCTTTTCACCGATCCCAAGGGTCAAAAATCGGCCGGCAAGAAGGAGTCTGACGTGGCAAGCAAGGACGGTAGCAAACCCAAGGAGGCAGTAGCCAAGGCGGTCGCCCCTGCGCGCCTCGATGACGAAGATGATGATGATGATGAGAAGAAGAAGAAGAAGAAAAGCAGCAAGAAACATAAGAAACAGAAGAAGGAGGATGACGATGATGATGAAGGTAAGCAAGTTTATCTTGGTTAGTTTTAAGTTGCTTACTCACTTGATAGATGATGAGGATGATGATGACGATGACGAGGATGACGAGGATGATGATGATGATGACGATGACGAGGACGACGACGATGACGATGATGACGAGGACGATGAGGATGACGAGGATGACGAGGATGACGATGACGAGGATGGTAAGTTTTATTAAATACCGTACTGCATTGGTAGTCTAATTCGTTTTCAAAATAGATGAAGATGATGATGACGACGATGACGACAAAGATAAGAAGAAAACCAAGAGTATGTATTACTACCTTTTCGATTTTTAAGAATGAAGCACTTAACAATATGATAAGATCAAAACGGTCTCCTTGGACTTGGTATCCTGAAGCGTAGTAACGAAGCTGACGAGCATGCCAAAGCCACCGAGGATCATACTGACAAAAAGTCAACCCATGCCGAGAAGGCCGATGCCGAGAAGCCAAATAAGGAGTCAAAGGACGAGTCCAAGGCGAAGACCAAGTCTGCCGCTGCCAAGCCTGAAGAAGACAAGGAGGACAAGGCCGCTGCCCACGAAGATAAGAAAGAGGATTCAGCCAAGAAGGCCGCCGCTCATGAGGACAAGAAGAAGGAGACAAAGGCTGCTTCTCACGATGATAAGGAGGAGGATGCGAGCAACGCTGTCGATACCCCCACTGACAAGTCTGTCTCGGCTCCCAGCAACAATGAGGCTGGTCAAGCGACGACCTCTGCAAAAGGTGTGAAGAGCGCTGTTGCGTACGAAAGTGAGCCCGACGAAGATGAGGATGAGCCCAAGGAGCAAGCTCACGACGAGGACGATGAAGATGATGAAGATGAAGACGAAGAGGACGAGGATGAAGAGGATGAGGACGATAACGATGACGACGACACGTAGATGCATCGTCCTTACCCGATACTTGTTCAATGGCGCTGTGCGCTCCTCTTTTCGTCTCACATATCACCCAACCCATTCCTTGCCCGTCCTTTGTTCAAGTTAACATTAATTTCGTTTCGTTTATACCATTCTAAATAATATATGACACCAAACTTCAATGGAAGATACATAAATACCTATTAGCCACCATTGCTATAGTTTAGCAATGCCTCTCACCAATCAAATCTTAATAATGAGTGCCTTATATGCATTAAATAAGCTACACTGCTTTTTGCGTAGTATGGAGCGTTATTGCAAAACGCGAACGGGCCAGTCTCCTCACCATTCTCTAGTGGTGAACTTTCTCTATGTTAATACTACAAAGAAGTCAATGACATTATAGTATGTTTACATAGCACAAAAAATATCCTACCAGGGCAGGACGGTAATTGTAAGAATGGTCATTCAGTTTACGTGTGGCTACATTTTGAAAACCGGCATCAAAGATTGATCTGCGTATTCTACATTCTATCAGTACTTTTATTGCCTTAATTTTTTCGTTCGCTTTTAGCACCAACAGCTTCTAGGTATGGACCATTTTTAAGCCCATCTACCAAAAACCCAACCTTGAACAGTCATACGGCTTGAATTTATCCATTTATCTAGCGGAACTGCAGAAACCGAGTAAGGTATATCCCAAAGCATATTAAAATCTAAGGAATGCCTCTTTAGAAGGGCATATCTGTATATTCTCTTGACCTCGCCCTTTTTGCCACTGCGAACTTCTAATCGGATACCTTCTTTTTGCCTTTTTTGGATAACTGTAGAAATGTGGATGGTGCTTGCGGCTGATTGGTTTTCGGTTTTGTGATCGGGTTATGTATCACAGACAGAGCCAGTGGCTGTTGGCGCCACAGTGTACTCGAAGCAGGCGGGCGATATTAGGCAGCTGGCAAACAGTTTAAACCGACGAGTGTACCACTTTTTTTACATAGACTACTTTGATGACAACAAAAAATGTCATGAATGCCAAGAAAAAAGGAAGAAGTCCCTTGACCTTTTGTACTAAAAGAGAAAAAGACTGATGGCGATCTTATTCGGGACATACACAACTCTGCTCAGTTGGCATCAGCCACACACCGTGCATCTACCCTATCGGATCAACCGAGATGCAAAAAA